>CAVNYN010268991.1:0-28998 GCA_963692815.1 Nyctanthes arbor-tristis
AACGGAGAAAATTGTTGGCAATCCATTGGAAAATTACCAACGAGACAAATTTCATTAGTAATTTTACCAGCGGGGGTTTTACCAACGGAATTTACCAACGGAAAAAGTTTGTTGTTAATTGCGGTGCTCTTCCGATCTCTAGTATCACCAACGGAAATGTTCCTTACTATTGCCTCCTTTTCTAGTAGTGTTGGCAAATAGAAAATATTACATCAGTAATTACAATATACAATTTCTATCAGTGATAGGATCATATGCTGGTGCTATCCCTTTCATATCGCGTGGCTATATCATGCCCCCGCAAGCGCAAGGGTCTAGGTAGGACACTAAGCTTGGATTGATGAAGAGAGAATTGTTTTCTTGCAAGCGGTTTGGTAAGGAAGTCGGCAAGTTGATCACTAGAGTGAACATGTGAGATGCAAAGTAGCTTTTTAGCAAGATTTGCGTTTGATCTGAAACAACCACGTGTACTTGGTAAAATAGTCCACAAAAATTATATAGAATCGGAAATTCCCAAATGAGGTAATAGGTGCAGGCCCCTACACATCTGAGTAAATTATTTGAAGAGGTCTAGTACATGTAATAGAAGAAGTACCAAAGGGAAGTTTGTGACTTTTGGCACAATGACATGAGTCACAATTAAATGTTGCAAGTGGAATAGGAATCTTGAGACCAGTGATAACTTTTTGTTGTATTGTATGTGATGGGTGACCGAGCCTTTGATGCTAGATATAGGACGAGCAAGCTATTGAGGCTGATGGTTGGGTTGATATCGGCCATTCATACAAGTCATCCCTACTCCTACCATGCACATCTTTAACAAGAAAACAATTGGGAAAAAATTCAACTGAGGTGTTATTGTTTTTGCAAAATTTTGAAACTGAAATAAGGATGCGTTTCATAAGTGGTGCACAGAAAACATTATCGAGTGTAAAAAGATTGGAAGGAGAGGCAACCGTTGTTGATCCCATATGAGATATAGGAATTTCATTTCCAACAATGATGTCCTCATTGCCAACATAATCAGAATGGACTGACAAATTTTGTAAATCTGAAGTGATATGGTGCGTTGCACCTGTGTCAAGTAACCGGTTTTTATTGTGTACTGTATCAGAATTTTCCTCTACAATATTGGCATTTGGCCTGGAGTAATGTGTTGGCCACATTCTAGATGGACAGATTTTGGCTGAGTGTCCAGGCTGGTCACAAATTTGACATTTGATGAAAGATTGGTTGCGAGAGAATGACTATTGATTTGATGGTCTAACAGAATAACGTCCCAAGCCCTATATATTGCTGACCTCGGTTGAAAGTGTTACTACTTGAGTGTTTTTCGGAGAAAGTTGAAGGCTGCATGTTGCGGTTATGTTGATTGTTATAACCACTTCTATTACCACTTTGGCCACCACTGCGTTCTCTTGAATCGTTTCTTTTCTGACTATATTGTACTGTGATTTGAGTATTCTGTTCCTTGATAGGAATAAAAGTGGGAGAGATGGAACGAATATATTTGGAGAACATAAAACCACGTGTTAAGGTCCTTATGTATATAACAAAGCCACTTAAGAGGGGAGTTCGTCTACTTTTGAACTTGCCAGACAAGAAGCGTATGGTTCTTCTGCAGTATGAACAAATGCTGGATTTTTGTTTCCATTGTGGGCTTATCGGCCGATCTGTTTTATGAATGCATGGAAAAGGAGAAGAAAAAAGCGTAGACGGAAAATATGAAATATGAGGACTGGTTAAAAGCAATTACCCCAATCCGACAAAGACAGGAGAATCAGCAGAATGAGATAGAAATGATGGGGGGAGCAGGAGGGATTAATGGGAGATCGGAAGAGCACACGTAGTGACAGTAGGGGAGTTGGAGGTAAGGTTGTGTGCACAAGTGTAAATGAAGAAAGAGGGATGGGAAAGATGGGAGCGAAGTGGAATATTATAGAGGAGGTGGATAATGGGGGCGAGAGAAGGGGAATGAAGGAGAATATGGGGGTAAGATATTGTTGGGATCGAGTTTAGATTTGAGAGGAACGGAATGAACAAAACGGAATGAGGAAACTTAATCAGTGTGGAAAATGGTGGGGTTTTAAAGGAGGTTTTAGTGGTCGAGGCTAATGAGTCATATGCTGAATCTTTGAACAGAAAGGGAAAAGCAAAAATGGGTGTGGGTGAAAAGACAAATATTAGGAAGAAGTGGAAAAGGAAATCACCAATCAAAACCTTGAAGGCTGGAGAGCTGTTGAGAAAAAACATGGGTAAGAGAGCAAATCCTAAAGGAAAATGACGTCTGTGAGCTTTCTTTTCTATTATCAATAGAGGTGGCAAAAGGGAAAGGTTCAATGTTGAGGAGGGTATAGAGACAGAACAAGTTATTGAAGTTCAAATGGCATGCCCTGAGGATCATGGCCGTCGTACACAATGAGTTGTCTTTGTTGGAATGTACAAGGGTTGGAGAACTCTTGTACATTGTCCTCTTTGTGAAGTCTTGATCATAACCATTCCCCTAATCTGGGTTTTCTATTATAAACCAGGTTAAATAAAGCAAGGGCATAATTAGTTTGAGTAGTTACAGGGTTCGAAGCAGATCTTGTAATGGAAAGTAGAGGGAAAAATGGTGGTTTGATGTTATTATGGTATGATGACTGGGATGTCCAGATTAGATCCTATTCACAAGGTTATATAGATGATGTCGTATGGTCAGAAAATTCTCTTCGGAGCTTTATGGGATTCTATGGAAATCTAGTCTTAGCTAATAGACATGATTTCTGGGAATTGCTACATAGGCTACAAGACCACGGAGATTATCCGTGGATGTGTTGAAAGGACTTCAATGATACTTTGTTCATGCATGGACGTTAGGGTAGTGATCAACGACCATTGGGCCATATGGAGAGATTCAGATTGGAGCTAAGTTATTGTAATCTGACTGATTTTCGGTTCAATGGTCCTATGATGACTTGGCATAATGGGAGAGACAGCACCACCATACTCAAGCCTGTCTTAACAGAGTCATTAGCAATGTAGAATGGAAGGATTTTTTCCTTCATGCAGCGTGGAGAACCTTCTCTTCTTACAGTCAGATCATCATTCTATCTTGGTTCTGCAAAAAGAAGTAGATGGTCTAATAAAATAGAGAAAGAATGAGAGACCTTTTCGATATGAACCATGGTGGACACAAGAAGATAGATATAATGAATTGATTAAAGAGGCTCTCTCAGTGGGTTATAAGGAGGCGACCGAAGGTGGAAGATTTAGAGAAATACAAATAAAATTGGTAGCTCGTTCTACTAAATTGAAATCGTAGAGTAAAAAGAATTTTTGAGCTTTAAGAGGAGAATAGAGGAGCTGGAGAGAGAGCAAAGCAACCTGATTAGTAGAGGAGCCATATGACTCTCGGCTAAGGAACCAAAAGAATTCAAAACGGAGATTGAAACAATGCGACGACAATCAGAAAGTTATTGGAGACAAAGATCTCACGCAGAATGGCTTAAGGACAATGATTCCAACACAAAATTCTTTCACTAGAAAGCAAATATAAAGAAGAAGAAAAATACTATCAAAAAGTTGAAAGGAGAGAATAGAGAATGGATTGAAGAGGAAAAAGCAGTAGACCACCACATTGAGAACTTATATTGAGAGCTATTTAGGATTGGAGAACTGACTGATGATGAGATTGAAGCAATGATCTTAGGAATTAAAAATCACTTATCTCAAGAAAAAGTGGAGATCCTAGAAAGACCATTGGGTGTGGATGAAGTGATAAAAGCTTTATTCGGTATGGGTCCTCACAAAGCACTTGGAGTTGATAGTTTCCATGCTAGCTTTTTTCAGAAGCATTGGGAGGTACTCAAAGTTCTTATTTCTGATTCTTGTCTTCATGTATTGAATGAGTCTGGTTCTGTTAGGTCTAATAATCGCACTACCATTGTATTGATCCTTAAGAAAAAGTCGTCTGAGTCAATTACAGAATGTAGACCTATATCCATTTGCAATACTCTCTATAAGATTGTGTCGAATTGTATTGCAAACAGGTTGAAACATGTATTATCATATTTGATCTCACACAATTAGAGTGCTTTTGTTCCTAGAAGGTCATCCACAGATAATGCTATTGCAGCTTTTGGGATATTACATTCTATGAGCATACAGAATAATGGGAGGAAGGGTTTCATAGCCTTAAAGCTCGGTATGAGCAACAGATATAAGAGGGTGGAGAAGAACTTTCTTCAAGGAATCATGGCAAAGATGGGATTCCCAAGGAGAAGCGTGGCTTGCATCATAGGTTACATCTCTATGCTAGAATATACTTCTACAATCAATGGATGCTTCTAAGGCTTGGTGAAACCTACAAGGAGAGTAAGACAAGTGCCCACTATCCTCTTATTTGTTCATACTTTGTGCAGAAGCTTTTTTGTCTCTCATAAGCCAAGCCGAAACGGCTGGACACATCAAAGGAATGTAATGGAATCACCGAGGACCAACAATTAGTCGCTTATTCTTCTCAGATGATCCATATTATTTGCAAAAGCGGCTGAGCAAAAAATTCAACAAATTCTTGAAATTATTGCCACCTACGGTTATGCTTCGAGGTAGAAAGTAAATATAGAGAAAACTACAGTCACTTTTACACTGAATGTATGTGCAAATATACGGAGTGTGACTGTAGGATTACCAATGCTAGTAGGCCGAAACAAGGAGGTCACCTTTGCAACGTTGAAAGAAAAAATATGGTGAAATATTAGCTCATGGAACAGAGGTTTATTCTCTAGCGCTAGACGTGAAGTAATCATCAAGGCTGTTCTACAATCAGTTCCAACATATGAGTTCATTCCGCATTCCTAACAGTATATGCAGTGAGCTAAGAAGTTTACTCATTAAGTTTTAATATTCAAAGCATCATTATTCTAGTTCGGTAGTAGAGGGGGCCAGCGACGCTGAACAACAATGGTGGAAAGGGATATGGAAATTAAATGTCCCTCTTTGCATTCGACACTTTATTTAGCAATTATCCAAATGAGCAATTCCAACTTCGACCAATCTAGTACTGCTCCTTATAGAGGTAGTAGTAGGTTGTCTTTGGTGCCATAGGTCTGAGCTTGATGTTCATATTTTTCTGCAGTGCCCATAGATAAAGGAATTGTGGAAACAGTTAGATTGCTGGGAATTTTTCAAGGCGAGGAGAATGCATGGCGAGAACTTAAATATTGGGGAATTTTTCTTTAGCCTCCCAATCAGACAGCTCAATCGGCATATTTGAAGTTATTTGTGTGAGGTTATGTTCTGTTTGGAAAGAAAAGAACTGTATATATCCAGCATGGTGGCAAAGCTATAGCCGTTGAGTTGGGAGGAAATTCCGTACAAAGTTTCCTTGAGGCTTACCAACTACTAGCAACTAAGAGCCTCACTCAAGCCCTCCAAGGACACCATGAATGTGTTCGCTGGATTAACTCTACCACAAGCGAAGGAATTTATACTCTATCTACAGATGCCGCTATCCAAATAGAGGAAAGATGGATGGATTTTGGTGAGGTAATCAGAGATAATAAAGGAATCTTTGTTGGTGTGTTCTCAACTCGGTATAGAAGAATAATGGAATTAGACAGAGCGGAGTTGTTAGCATTGCGTGAGGGGCTGGAATTTAGGAATAACATATGGAATATAAATAACATATGGAATTTGGCACAAGCCGAATGTGATGCATTGAGGATGATACAGGGTATAAGGGCAAAAACGTTCTTTCCCCACTGGGACCAATTTTCAACGAAGTAAACAAGCTTCTTATTAGTACATAGCAAATCTGGTATGTGTTTATCATATCCCTCGTGAGAGATATGAGATAGCCATAGGCTTGTTGCTTATTCTTTATCTACTTCGTATAACCATTATTGGGTTGATTGTATCCCTCTTTTCATATCGCCAAATTTGGTGATGGAATGATATGAAATAAAATTCCTTTTAAAAAAAAAAGGTCGAGGAATAGTACTATATTTCAATTATTTATTCAAAGTTTATATGTATCAAAGTAAAAATTTTTTATTTCAATTTTCGTAGACTTTTTTCATTTATTACGCTCGTGCAATGCATATGTATGAGACTAGTGTTTAATGATAATTAAAATAATAAATAAATAAACTAATAATATAATATCCAATAAAAACAATATTTCTAAAGAAAATTAATGAACAGTAATAATTTGGAAATTAAATAAATTCCTAGTAAATATCGTAATTAGCCCTTAAGAAAGGTTTGAATTTTAGATTTTCGAAATTTTTAGTAGATTTTTTTAAAGTTCATATTATATTCTCTCTCTAGTGGAGAGCTTATATTTTCCCTCTGGCATTGAGGGTTTTTCCCCTTTTAAGCCGCAGTTTACTCTAGAATTTGTGCTTGTTATACCATATTGGATTCCTGATCTAGAAGAACTTGATGTTGGAGATGCCATCGCTTCGAAGTATGATATCTGTCTAATAGGCCTGTTTTTGACTAGATCGTAGTATTAATTTTAATGCTATTTTTGGACAGATAGATGGTCATATTATTATTATTTGAAAACAGCTCATATTATATTTTTAGGTTTCACATTTCTTTAATTTTTATTCTAAATTCTTCAACTTGTATAATAACACTTCATAATTTCCGTCGGTCTCCCCGCATTTTTTCCTTCGAAAAAAATAAATTCAACCCTAAGCACCAGGCTTTACGAGCTTAAGGACATCTAGCAGCGAAAATGTGTTTTCCAATTTTTAAATCAAATTAATTAAACAATTATATACCATATATAATTGAAATAATGCGCATTATAATTAATTCTGCTAAACATTTAAAACAAAATTTTAATATATCTTTACAGATTCAAAACTCAAAATATAGACAATGTATCTTTTCACCCTCTCTGTCTTCAATTTTTCTATTCTACATCATTTTGGATTTTTTAACTTTAGCACCTTTTGGATCTTTATTTGGGTTTGAAGTTGGGTCATACTAATAATAATGACGTTAAATGGTCTTGATAACGGATGAGTCATACTCTCATCTTATCCAAAGGAAAAATAAGGAAATAGAAAAGAAAAATAAAGAAAGTAATTATTAATATGTTGGACTAGCCAATTATAGATCAATGGTATCAATTTATATTGATTTCATATGATGTGTTCAGAAAGTCAACTCTCCAATAACCATCTTTTTCCTCCACAATCAATCAAAGTTCTAAAATGCCCTATGTGTGAAAAAATGTCGTGGTTGAGCATTGAATTTAGACGCGCATATAAGCATTGATATATGATAAATCACAATTAATGTGTAATAAAGTGTAGAAAGTCATGAAACATGAAAGTCAAATTTCAAGTATAAACACCATCAAAACGTCGCGTAATTAAACTATATAGATCACTATCACAATAAATAAATAAATATTATTACACTGACTTACAAACCCTTAATTACCGAGTCGATTCCCCCCTACTATTTTTTATAATATAAAAAATAAAAATTAAAGGGCGCTTTTATAGGAGGAGGAAGGGGACAAGGGTAGAAGTTTCTTGTGGAAACGGTACATAGATTAGCATCTCTAATTCCTAGTAAATACTTTGGAATCTTCTTTTTTTAATGTTACAACTTACCTTAAAATACTTTGAAGAAAATTATGGAAACATCATTGACCAATAAATAGGCACCATACTACGTACGTCAAGCAAAAAGACACCAAAACCTTTATTCTTTCCGTCCCTTTTCCTCAAAAGCTTTGTTTCAAAAAGCGCTGCGCCATGAAAAATATCGCTTCCACACCGCCACCGCCGCCACCACTCCGTTACCGGAACTCTATCTCCACTCTCCTCCAGTTCCACCGTGACTCCGCCGACTCCAACTTCACCACCACCTCCGCCGGCTCCTCCTCCGCATCTTCGTCGTCGTTGTTTCCAGCAATAGATGATTTTAGTAGGTTGATAAACGACGACGACCCAATCTCTCATCGCTACGTTTCACTTACGGACATCCTCCCATCTACTTCCGCCGACTCCCCCAGAGGCGAGCCTCCGGCGTCCCCCCAGAACGGCAGCGGTGGGTTCCTCCAATGTCTTCGCGGGCGACTCACCGTGTTCTTCCATTTTGTGGATCGGTACTTCTTTATGGCGTTGTCCTGCGCCATCGATTGTCTACGCCCAGCTATTCAGAACCAAGCTCATAATGTGAGTCAATAAAAGATATCTGTTTGGCAACTATTTATTAAAATGTTTGCATAAATGGTCTCAATTTAATGAACATTGTATTTTTTAGAATTTTTCCTGGCATGATTTAGTTAGTTAATTAAATTTCATCTGATATATTCATGTCAAGTACAGTGATTGACAAGTGTCCATGATAAAGAGCAATTCCTAATTTGTTTATAAATAAAACCATTTATAAATGGTTGTAAACATGTCCCGACCCTATTCCACTTATTGACGGGGTTGTTCTTGAACGTAACTCGACATGGAACTTGATGATTTTCGATGGTTTAATTTGATGGATGATCAATACATGTTTTTCCTTTTATTTCTCATATGGTAAGGAATATATACAAAGCTCAAAGAATGAACAAATTTAATAATTTCTAAGTACAATTTCGTATTAATATATGCTTTACTTTCTTGGATGTTCATTTATTTGTTTTCAAATATGTACATAAAATGTACATGTGATCTCTAGTCGTCGCTAGTTTTGAATCGCCTAAGTTTAAGCCGGGCAGTATGCAAATGGTGATCCACACTGGATTCATCAGTAGTTTTGTCGGGGATTATGACAATGTCCTCGGCGTTGCTAGCTTGATTTTGAAAGGATCCGGATCGCGTGACTTGACCGCGCTGAAAGGAGGTTGATCTGAGCGGCGTAGTTGGCCGGCGTGGACTATCAGTGTCATCATTTCGGAATGAGGATGATCTTGGTGTGAATGACCGGCGTGGACTGTTGGTACTCTTGGCTAATTTGGACGGAGTAGTAGGCGGTGTAGGTGGAGGAGGTGGTGCCGACCCATTAGAATGATGAGTTTCAGCACGCTGCAAAAGGAGTTCTCGGCATTGTCAGGTGAAACACATCCAATTGGTGATGATCAGGGTGAATTCTATAGAAGCAGTTCGACTTCTTGTATGAAGCTCAAGAACCAATAGAAAACTGGGAAGTCACATATGACTTGCTGTTTTCTATTGGTGGAGCCCGACCTTGTTCATAGGCACATAGTAATAAATAGTATTGATGAGTGTGTTTTTGTTTAATTTATAAACGACATTGGAATCAAACATGAAATATTTAGTGATGGAATGTAACCTCAGAGCCAAGGTTAACCTTCGCGGACTTGGTAGCCACAAGTTGAATTAACTGAACAATCTTTGCCGATCCCAATTGTGTGCAGTTTTGGCAATAAAAGATGACAAAGTTCCATGCTCTCTCCCTCAATTCGAGTAGACTCCGGTCGATATCCCTCTCATGCTTGGATAAATACGGTCGGAGAAGGGCTTCATATACGTATCCCGTCCCCTACATTTTACAAAGAAAACCCAATGTGGAATTAAGGGGGAAAAAGGTGTAAAGAAAGATAATTCAACACGGATTTCGAATTTTGGATTTTACCTTTGTTTTTGGATACCATAGGTAAATGATAAGAACCAACTTCATCTCACCGTACATCGGAAACCTAAATTAATTAGTAAAATAGATCAGACAATTATACAGAACAACATCTTTGCGTAGACGAAAATCCTATAAGAGGTAGAAAACACATACGTACCAAGATATAAAGGTATCAGAAATTCTTTCAAGAACTGTGAGAACTGCTACAATAATCCTATGCATCAAAAATCATTTATTACAAATAATCTTCTGATTCTTAGCATAGAAAATTTCACGATTTAGACCCAAAAATGTTTAAAACAAAAACAACGTTTTCACGTGTCTTATCATGTAATTCCGCATTTCATTTCCATGCAATATAGGGAAAATCCTTACCAATATTGACACCAAAATCTAAGTTCTTGAATCTCAACTTTATTCTTCTCCACTGCCTTGAAACACTCATACGCTGGATAGGCATAACCGAAGAGCAGGCTGCGTAAAACACGATTTTATTCAAGAATTTCCATTCAAATGCAAAAAGATGATTAAAAAAATGATCTGGACAACGATCATACATTAAACCTCTGGACATGAATCCTCCTATCATCTTGAAGAATTAAATACCGCTTTCTCAATTCCCGCAAATTAATTCCTTAAATAGTCGGAGAATTAAATGTCTGATCAATAATTCACCAACCAAATCTGTAATGTAAACAACATAAATCCATGCAGCCATGACAAAATCATACATAAAACACAAAAGAAATTAATAAAAATGGATTTTTAACTTAATTAAGCATGAACATGAAAAATAATTTGGAGGAAGAAAACCTGAAAAAATGAATAGATCAAAATCCTCCAAACCTGAAAAGAAAGGAAGGAGGAGAAGTCTCTCTATAGAGAAGGAAAAGGAACGTGCAATCCCGTCTGCATGAAAAATAGATAAAATAACAGCGATTCGTATAATTAGACAAAAATATATGAAAACCATTGAAGTGCGAAAATGTGGGGATTTGAAAAGGCCAATGGCTTCTCGTTGTTTAACACGTAATATGGACTATTGGTATTCTTCTTACGAGTCTACCGGTTGGCGGTTATTTTCCCCTTAAGCGTACATTTATCTTTTGGCTAACTAGTTAAAGTGTTAAACCACTTGTCCATTGCACGAAAAGCTTAATAAAATATATTATTAAATTATTAATCATAAATCGATAATATTTACACTTCGGTAAAAAAATATAAAAATACAAGTATACATTAATTGAATCAATAAGCTCAACGGACATAGTAATCGTAAAGCTCAAGATCGTTTAAAAGAAAACACATGTTCTCACATATAATCCATTGTACATATATACAATAATCGAAAAAAACCTATTACCTGCATCACTTAAAAAAAATCCTAATAAAACTATCAAATTCAAAAAACAAAAATGTAAAATGTATTAAAAATTCAAATAATATTAAACTCACCAATACACATAGTAAAAATGGTGAATTAACGAATTATGATGGATTATAGTTTATTTTAGAATTAAAATTTCATACTTGATATTTTAATTTATTAGTAAAAAAGATTAACAAATAAAACAAATTGGTAAAATGGTTAAGGTTTAGTTGCTAAACCCAATGGTCATAGGTTCAAGTTTTTTCTGAGTTTTTTCACAAAAATTTTTGTTAAAAAGAAAAGGAACAGTTACCACAAAATTTACCAAATAAAAAAGTCAGAAAAATCGCAATACAAAATGTACAGAAATTTAAGTGGATTAATTAATATATGTGCATATACATATATATATATATATATAGGTTGGCGCGATCTAATTTTAGCCTTTCATGTTCTTGTATAATTTAATTATAACCTTTTAAATATGGCAATTTCAATACTCCCTTTGTCCCACAAAGATATTCTACTTTCATTTTTTACATAAGTTAAGAAATATCATTTAATATTCTTAGAAATGTATAATTTAACATTATATTTACTAATATATCTTTTGATTTATTTAATACTTTCACTTTAATTATTCTTTTTTGTTGATTACTATACACCATAAATTGAGGTATATTAGGAAAAAAATTAACTTATATAAAAGGGGAATATAATTTGGGATGGATAAAAAAGGAAAGGGGGAATACTTTTTTGGGATGAAGGAGCATCAAGTATCACATTTTTGGTGCAATAAAAATTTTTTTAACCTTAAAATTGACAATAATACCCTCAAAATTCTCATTAATTTGAAAATTAGTATATTACAAATAAATAAAAATAAATTAGTCATGCCCACAAAACTTAAATTTAATCTTTCTTCCTAAAACACTATCATATCCTACTAATTAAATCATCTGTGCGTTGCACGGGTAGAAAAACTTACTAAAATATATTATTAGATAGTTAAATATAAATTTATAATATTTACACCCTGTTAAAAATATAAAAATACAGGTACACATTAATTGAATCAATAAGATCGATAAAATTAGTAATCGTAAAGTTCCTGACTGTTTAAAAGAAAATATATATTCTTACATATAATCTTTCGTACATATATGCAATAATAGAAAAAATATAAGTTACCTGCCCCATTTTAAAAAATCCTAATAAAACTAAAAAATTCAAAAAAAATTATATATATATATAATGCATTAAAAAATTTAAATAATATTAAACTCACCAATATACACAGTAGAGATAGTGAATTAACGAATTATGATGTATTCAAGTTTATTTTATAATTAACATTTTAGATTTAGTATTTTAATTTATTAGTGAAAAAGATTAACAAACAAAATAAATGGGCAAACTGGTTAAGATTTAGCTGTCAAACCCAATTGACACATGTTCAAGTCTTCTCTGAGTTATTTTACACAAATTTATGTTAAAAAGAAAAGGAATAGCTACCGCAAAATTTACCCAAAAAAAGGCGAAAAAATCGCAGTACAAAAGGTACCGAGAATTAAGTTGATTAATTAATATATAAATACGTCCTATGTAGTGATAACAAAAAATGTTCAATTTGCCCCGAACTCAATGGGAACCCACTTGAATGAAGAAGTGTTTTCCCAATCGACAACCACGTACAGAGCAAGATGGACAAAAAAATGCATGTCTTTATCCTCCTGCAACGATTGTTTAATTAAAAGTAATAAAAATGTAAAATAAATTAGAAAATTTCAAAAAATAAAAAACATAATAAATGGATTGATGGACTGATCGGAAAGTCGACCGGCAACACCTGACCTGCCCATCAATTTGGTCCAGCTCACACTATTTTAGGTGGATCATAGAACAGATCAATTCGCCGCACATCATCCCTAACATTCTCTATGATTGATTTTTTTTCCTAGTACAAGTATGCAACACGTGCGATGTGCGTGACTATTTAAATTGGGTGATTAGCTAGACAAATTTAACTAATGGTAATAATATTGTTGAGAAGATATAATATATATTCGTCAATATATATATGTATTATAATGATAACAACAACAGCACAATAGAAGCAAGGAACTCATAAGTTTCAGGAATTTCTTTCTTTTTTTTATAACAAAAATGTCCGCTAAATAATCTACGTGTATTTATTTATTTTTTATTTTTATTGTACATAATTATAATGGCGAAAGTTGTAAGTCTATCCATATGAAAATTAATGTTGTATTATTAAAATTGATTTTAGCCAAGAATCCAATATGAATAAACATCAATGATATTTTTTTTTTCTTTTTGTAAAAAAGATATTATCTAGCAGGACTCGTTTAGATGCCTTGCTTAAGACACGTAATCGTTGTTTTATATGACAGCCCTAGCAATTATGTAAACAAAAAAAATTTTCTTCAATCTTATTCTTATGACAGTCCTTGCAACAATTGTAAATTATTAGCACATTTTTCATGTGAACTTTGTTTTGATATGGTGTATTTAATTTGTCTGTGACAGTGAGCGAGCATCCACTACCGGATGAAAAATAATAGACTTGTTAGATGAGAAAATAATTGGTTGAGAATTCAATATAATAAGTTACACAAAAAATAATGCATAAGATCTTGTCTCAACTGATAATCTGCATCCCTCATAGGATAGACGATGTATTTGATCAAATCAATTAGGGTAAATTTTACAATCATCCCCAACCTTTACATTTTGAGTCGCCTGGGTCCCTAATCTTTTTTTAGCGCACTGGGTCCTCAACCTTTAATAAATACGCACAAAAAGTCTCTCATAACGGAATCCATCCAAAATTCCGTGAAATGGCCGAGGAAATTACTTTTATGCCCTTAGCTTTTAAATACAAAAATTAAAACGAATTTAAAAATTAAAGAAATAAAAAAATAAAAAGGGATAAAGGAATAAAAATGAAAAAAAAAAACTCAACCCCCAAGAAAAAAGGAGCCACTTTGGCTGCTAGAAATGGCAATATTCCGGTGGCCAACTGGCTACCAGAATACTGCCATTTCCGGCAACTGAAAGGGAGGAGAATGGGGAGTCTCCCCCTTTAGTCTGTCAGTAACGGTAGAAAATAGTAGGGAGACTCCCCCCTCCCCACCATTTTTCAGCCGTTTTTGGTAGATCAAGGAGGAGGGGAGACTACCCTCTTCAGCTGCCTAAAACCGTAGAAAATTGGGGGAGGGGGAGGCTACCTCCCTTTACTGCCATTTCCAACAGCTTCGGAAATGGTAGTGAAGGGGGGTAGCCTCCCCCCTATTTTTCTACAGTTTTTGGTAGACACTCCTCCTCTTCAGCTGTTAGAAACGGTGGCATTCCGGAGGCTGGAATGCTGCGGTAGCTAAAGTGGTTGTCAGTTGAGAAAGTGAGTTGTCTTTTCTTTTTTTTTTTTGTTTTCTTTTTTCCTTTTTTATTTTTATATTTTTTTAATTTTTATATTTAAAAGAAAAGGGCATAAAGATAATTTCCTCAACCATTTAACGGAATTTTGGGTGGATACTGTTAGGAGGGACCTAGACGATTCAAAGTGCAAAGATTAAGGACGGTATGTGAAATTTACCCAATCAATTATTATAGTGTAATGTGTGAAATAAAACTCTAAGCACAAAATTTAAAAAAAAAAAAAAGGCAATGAAATATGACTTTTAGATTTCCTAAAATCATCTCTTATATTTATGTTTTCTTTAATTAATTAATAAATAAGGATATATTTGGGTTTTCAAAAATACATCGGAGTGAAAAATGAAATCAAAAGTCTTATCTTCATCCACTATTTTATATATAGAGTGATAACCAAATTCCATTAAGTTGCTAACCAAATTGCATTTACACTCTTATCTTTTAAATTTAAAAAATATTTAAAAATTAAAAAAATATAAAAACAAAAAGGGAAAAAAAATTGAAACGGGTGGGGGTAGCTGTCATTTCTGGCAGCTGGACAGCAAGGTTTGCTACTATTTCTGGCCGCTGAAAGGGAGAAGTTAGGAAAAAAATGGGATTTTTTTAATCTAAGGGATAGTGTATAAAGGTAATTTGGTCAACAGCTTAACGGAATTTTAGATAGATTCTGTTAGCAGGGACCTTTTCTGCTATTTATGAAAGGTTGATGACTCAGCGCGCTAAAAAAATTAGGGACCCAAGTGATTCAAAGTGTAAAAGTTGGGGACTTTTTGTGAAATTTACCCTTTCAAATATTATCGTTAAATTATGGGTAGTTTTCACTATAAATCTCCAGCCTTTCAATTTTGTATCAATATTATCCCCATTCTTCTTTTGGCCTTATTTTTTGGCCTACTAAGTCTTTAACTTTCATTTATTGTCGTATTATATCCCAACGTTACTTTTTGTACCAAACCTTTCAATTTTTCCCATTAACCCATATCGAAGTGACTATTGTATTATTAATTCTTTATTTTCATTATAGATCCCTAACCTTTCAATTTTTATACAATTTTGCTCCTATCATTTTTTAGACGCACAAGAGCCCCAACCTTTTATTTATCATGCTATATCCCCATTAACAATTGTTATACGTAAAATTTTAATATTTACCGTTAATATCTATTAAAACTTTCATTGTCCTATTAATTATTTAAATAAAAAATAAAAAATAATATAAAATAAGAATCTACCTATTCTATCCCTCTCCAATACAACCTAATAACAACATTCAGAAATAGTGATAAAAGAAAATTTGATCTATAACATTCTTGATAGATATCACATCCGTGTTGAAGAAAGCAGTTGATCTAAGTATTAGCGCGAGGAATTAAATCTGATTTTTAGATCTACCACAAATCACGTAGCGGATATAGACTGAGTATATTTGCCAAAAAATTGATTTTTAAATATAATCCTAATACTTTAATTCTATTCTAATTTCTTATCTCTCTTTGTGATTGTCACCCTAATCTAACCATGATTTGTAATCTGTCTCAATTCGATCTAATCTATCAATTGTGGATCCATAAACAATTAGAATTGGTGCATTAATGTTCAGTTTCATTTTTGTAAATAGAAAATAATTTTTTGGGCAATCCATATAGAAACATTTTTTTACGTGAATTAGGTATCCATCAAGTTGGTGTAAATCGAGTATTTTTTTTTTTAATCACTGCAGGTTAGGAGGGTGGAATTCTTATTTTATATTGTTTATTTTTTATTTAAATAATTAAGAGAATAATGGTAATTTTAATAGGAATTAACATTAATAATTGAAAATGTTGAGGATGGAAGGTGTTATTAGGGACATAATGCGACAATAAATGAAAGATTAGGGGTACTATACACTGAAAAAATGATAGGGACAAAATTGTATAAAACTTAAAAGGTTGGGTTCTTATAGTTAAAATAGAGAATTAAGAGTATAATAGTTATATTGATATAAGATAATGGTGAAAAAGGGTTAATTTCACATATTGTACCTAGCTTTTAGAGTTAGTATCGGATGGATCCCTAACATTTTTTTCAACCCCTTGGGTCATCAGCCTTTTGTTAAGTCCCATATAAAGTCCTTTTTAATGGTTTAAGCTAATTTCACTATTTATTTCTCAAGTAAATTATTATTATGTCCCTTATTTCTCCCTTATTTCTTTTTTTTTTTAAATTTAAAAAATTTATATTTTTAAATTTTTTTTCTTGAATTAAAATAATGAGAGATATAATGGTAATTTATGTGATAAGTTAACAATGAAAGTGACGGAAACTATTAAAAGGAACTATATAAGCGACTTAATATAAGGTTGGGGACCTAGTGGTTGAAAAAAAATGTTTTGGATCCAGCTAATACTAACTCTAAGGGATAGGAACGATATGTGAAATTAACCTTGGTGAAAATTGAAAAGTTGGGGACGAAAAGTGACGTTTGAGATATAATACAATGATAAATGAAAGGCTGGAGGCCTAATATGCCCAACAAAAAGAATGTGGACAAAATTGATCAAAAAGTAGAAAGTTTGTGGACATTAAGTGAATATAATAATAAGCAAAAAAATGCATAGTAATTTGAAAAACTAAATAAAATAATTTTATTGCGTATTACTCACTCATATACATGTGTTATTAATATATATAAATGGAATCAATTTAAAAAGCATAATATTTTCACTTAGCATAAAGCTAATTAAGTTATTTCGTTCATAGAACAATGCTACTAAGCAATAAAATTGAGAATGGGAATTTTTACAAAATTAATCTCATATTGAGTATGAAAACTAAGAAACCATGAAAAAGAGAGGATACAAAATTTATACAATTCCAAATTTACCCTACACTCACGTCCTTATTTAATAGGGTATAAATGATATTCATTTATCAGAATGAATTATTTTTCATATTCATTCTCTACTATATATTTTTTGAATATTATTTTTTACATTTCCTCATTACTATTCACTAAATCTACTCTAAAAATTTAAAGTACACAGTCTTCTATTACAATTCTCTAATTACAAAATACTCAAATTATAAAAAATAATAAATTCTATATGATTTACCATTTACCTTTAAAATTAATTTTTAACCAATTTTCATTCTAAAAAGAATTTTTTATTTTTATTCTAAATCATTATCATCAAATATTATTAATATTGTATCTCCTTAACTTACATTTTTACCAATATATATTCTTAGAGAAAATGAATTAAATAATAAATTAGGTAACGTACTAAATATATAACCCTAGGTTTTATAACATGTAGTTTATCGTATTGAATTAAAATAAAAGTTTTAAAATTTATTTAATTTTACTTTATTATTATCTCCTCAATATAACGAGTAGACACTTAATCAAAATAAAAGAAAGTTTCAATAACTCAATACTTAAAATTTGTCTATGAACTATTAGAATATCGAAGAAATATTAAATTTTTGAAGATAGCCTAAAAACTAATGGAATATGTATAGCAAATATCAATGTATAAAAAATAGTATATTATATATAGAGTGAAAATATATAAATTTTTTTATATTACTATAAAATAAAATAATAGCAAAATGTAACTAGTGGATAGGTAATACTTTTTTTTTGAAGAGAATTGATAATTATTATTATTGTTAGTATTATAAAATAAAAAATAAAAGAAATATATAAAAGTAGGATAGTGGCTTTGGAGGGAAAAATTAGATATGACCACTATCCTATTTTAAAATATAAAAAGCATAAAAAAATCTGACAGATGGCCGGAATCTGGCCGGACGTTGGTCGAAATCCAGCACAGCGGGTGAGCGGGCGGTACGGTAGGATGGGTTGGATAGGGGTTGGTGTATTAAAAAATTGTTTATTAAAGAGAAAAAAATTAATAAAAATATGAAAGAAAATAAAAAGTAACATACTTGTTATCTGTATAACGCAGCATCTTACAAAGTTTTTATTGCAGTATAAAACATGTATTAAGTATCTTTGGAATAAACTAAACTTAGGCAGGTATTTGCAAAAAGACCTCTAATTTTTAAAGCTCAAAGCCCAGTTATTTAGTTTAGTTTCAACCCACTTAATAGACTCAATTTCTTGCGTCCTTATTTATGCAAATCCCAACCAAATTGCCCAATTCACATTCTTTCAATTTCACTACAGTTGAACGAATAAGACATTACTGAGAGAAACGAGGGATAAATCAAACAGGGCCTATCCAATTTCAAAATAAGAAGGATTAAGGAGAAGATCAAGAAGATGATCAGAGGGAAAAGTATTGTTTCTTTTTTTTTTCTTCGTCTTCCTCATTCTTTGTTTCTTGTATTTTGTTTCTTGAGTGTTTCTCTTCCATTCCACTGCCAACACACACCTAAAGGCAGAAGTTTTGTTTTTCCTTTGTTTTTTTTTAAACTTCTTATTTTTTTTTTCAAAATCCAAATGTTCATGTTGTTACTTATTAGAAGTTGTGGGCAATGGATTTAATTTTTTTGATTCCAAATTTACATGATTCATGGGTAGATGATTATTTATGTTTTCGTACTTGCCCTAGTTTTGTAACTTGTGAGAAAATATAGTTACTACTTACTACTTCATGTGGTTGTGGCACTTCCTTGCTCATTGATTGTAGAACATAGAAGTGAAATATTGGATCAAAAAGCTAAAAATAAAACATAAGATATCAAACATTTTAATACTTGACAAAAATAGAAAATAGTACTTTTTTGTTGGAAAGAGAGGCTCTTGGCAGAGGATAAATGATTTGACCGTAGTATGGGTTCTTACCTCTCAGTTCTATATTTTTCGTTCTTTGAGTGAAGTTGGTTGTTTGGAAATCCCTTTTTTAGTTATTATGGGTAAAAATTTTCTGCATTTATCACTAAGTACAATCACAGACAATTAGTTCCAACTTCCACTACTAAGAGTTTAGCCTTGCTGTGTATTATTATTTTTGATTGGGTTGTTGCGTGCTATTTGTCTTGTCAAGTTTCTTCAACTGTCTTTTATTCACATTATTCATGATTCATTCTCTTATTATGTACTTTTGAACTTTTCTTTAGGTATGTTACAGATAATTGGAATGGTGTCACGTAATGTATATAGGAAATAAAAGAATTGCTTCCTTCTTAAAAAAAAAAGGACATGTGAAGCAACCTTTGAGCCTCAAGTTATTGAGACTTCTACCTTTAATCATGAGTCTCTTACTTTAGGAGATAAAACTCGTCAAGATCAGCACGATATTGCTTTTTCACACATAGTTCATCCAAATAAAAGCTTGAGAATTGAATCCAAGAAACATGAATTCAATCCATTTTCATTGGAATGTGATCTTCAATTGCGTAAACCAATCTTGGATTTTCCGACACAACAAAGAGATTCAATTAGGCATTCTTATTTGAAATTGGATCCATATAAACCAAATCCTTCTAGAACATCATTTTATGAGGGTAAGAATGGTCAACATTTTCTCTCTACTTGGTATAAAATCTTTCCAAATTGGTTAGAGTTTTTTGAAAAAATGGGGTAGTTTGTCAACTGTGCTATATTTTTGGTCCACATCTACAAGTATGGGACAAAATTCGATCTCACTACTGAGGGCTTTAGAAATTGGAATACAGTCAATGATGGGAAAAGTTATGCCTTTCTAAATCATGTGGGAAGCTATCCAAACTCAATGCACAGGAAGGACTTGTTGAATTCATTGCAGCACATAGATAAAGTTACTGGGAAGCCCATAAAAGAGTTGTTGGCGACGGACTAAAAATTAAAATATCTATAGCTATAGCAAGATGGTGTGTATTTCAAGGTATAGCACTGAGAGGCCATGATGAAAGTCCATCCTCAATTAATGGGGGAATTTTATTCAAATGATTAAACATACCATTGTTTTTAACAAAGATGTAGATGCAGTTGTTTTGAAAAATGCTCCAAAGAATACAACATGCATCTCTCCTGAGATTCAAAAGCAAACCTTGGTCATTTTTATCATCCAAGGTACAACAATTTATTGTAAATGAGATCAGTGATGCCAAAATTTGCATTCTAGTAGATGAATTTTAAGGCAAATCGAAGAGAGAGTAGATGGTCATTGTGCTCATATTTGTTGATAAGCAAGATTATATTCGAGAAAGGTTCTTTGATGTTGTCCATGTTATTGCAACATGCATCAACTTTGAAGAATGTAATACATAGAATCCCGTCTCATCACAATCTTAGCATGCTAAATATTCCTGGTCAAGGAATATAAGCAATATGCAATGGGAATGGAGTGGATTGCAAGCTTTGTTTATTGAAGAATGTCTCTATGTATACTATATTCACTGTTTTGCTCATCGACTACAGTTGGCATGTGTCAGACATCAAGGCAAGTCATTCAATATCACAGTTTTTTTATTACTTATCTCTTCTTTTTAATTTGGTCACCTCTTCAAGTAAATGAGCTGACAAACTTAGAAACTCTAAAGCAATTAGAGTTGCACAAATGATTGTAAATGATTAAAATGATGAGATTCAAATAGGTAGAAGACAAAATCAGATTGGAACATTTAAGCGTGTTGGTAGTACACGATCGAGTTCAGACTTTAGCATTGTTTCTAGTCTGTTTGTTTTATTTAATGATACCTTTTTTTGTTCAGCCGATATTATCAATGATGGAAGAACTCTGGCTAATAGGAGTGAAGGTGATTGGTATGTATGATGTTATGACATCTTTTGAGTTTGTGTTTATTTTGCATTTGGTGAGAGATATCATGAGATATACATATGTTTTTTGTCAAGCATTACAATTTAGATCCCAGGATATTTTGAATGCAATGGATTTAGTGACAATTACAAAGGATAAGCTTTAAAAATATAGAGAAGATGGATGGGATGACTTACTAAACAAGGAAAAGTCCTTTTGTGTTGCAAAAAAGGTATATATTCCTGATACGGATGCTTTATACAAAGAAGGTCGAGCAAGAAACCTATTCCTATGTTGCATCATTATAGGATTGATCTATTTCTTGCAATTTTAGGTTTTCAAATTCAAAAGATAAGCATAGATTTAAGGATCACGTGATGCAGTTACTTATTCTTAGCTCATCATTGGATCCCAGAGAGGACTATAAAGCATTTGATGTTGAGACGATCTTGCCAACTGACACATATATTCTATCTTGATGACTTTATTGATTAGGAGAAATTGCATTTGAAAAATCAGCTGGGGCTCTTTGAAATTGAAGCCCACAGTAATTCTCAGTTTCAAATCTTGTCAACGCTTTCCTGAGGCACGTCAAGTGTTGGCAATGACTGGTAAATCAGTGAACTATAATCTTGTTGATAGGTTGATCCACCTCATTTTAACTCTTCTAGTTTCCACAACCACGATTGAACATGCATTTTCAATTTCAGCGATGAAGATCATTAAAACGCGGTTGAGGAATACAATAGGTAATGACTTTTTGTCTAGTGGTATGATCTTTTATATTGGTACTTTCGAAAAATGGATTCTCTTATCGATGAGTTTGAAGAGATACGGACACGACAAGACCAATTAAAATGCCGAAACCATCCTCACCCTCAAACTTGATTACTTGAAGTGATATATATTTTGCCTTCTTGTTTTGTATAATTGTATGTAATGCACGATGTAAAATTATTTTGCAGAGTAAATAATGATGTATAAAATTATTCACATATAAGTTTAGCGTTCACTTTGTTTGACCAAAAATATATATAGTTAATATGACCTTATTATTTTGCCCCAGCAAGATATAATTCCTGGCTATGTTACTACATCCACATAATAGTAAGATTTTTTTTTAGAATTCATAGTAAGGAATGAGTACGTGAGGTAGAATCTTACAGATTGAATTTCCAAAATATTATGCTTAAATGGTTTTCCAATGAATTTGATTAATTGGTGCTATTATGACACCAGATAGATAGTGTGATATAATACTAAACAAACCTTAGTGTGATTAATTGGTGCTATTATGACACCAGATAGATAGTGTGATATAATACTAAACAAACCTTAATGTAATTTATGATGGTGATGATGTGCTTACACCAGTGACTAGTATTATGCCACATGTTTGTCTAACGTCGTTACGACACCAAACATTTGGTGCCAAAAACCCATTAGGTTTCCCAAACATGAATGTGTGAAAAAATGAATAATGATAAACTTCCATATTAGTTCACCAATTAGTTTACCGGTTGTGTATTAACAAGAAGGGTAAAATTGTAAATTAAGACATTTAAATAGTTTAAGCTTTAAATACTTTAGAGTTAAAATTACAAACTGGTGAACTAATTAGTAAACTAATAGGGAAATGTAGCATTACTCGTGAAAAAATATACAGTTGCACATAAATGTAAAGAGGACAATAATTTTTTTATTGGTATTATTATCAAAAAGAAACTGCTAAAGTTGTTGATAAATGTGGATGTGTAAAAATTAAATAACCAAAAATTGAAAAGCAAAACACAACTTCTATAGCGACTTGAAAATTTTTTATATATTGTAAATTATTTAATTATATTGTGAATGACTATTGTACCCTCAAAATCCTAGGCTTGCATATATCAATAGCGGTATTGAATTTCATAATAATGCACACAATTCTTGGATTTGTTCTCTATTTACTTTCTATTTTTCTTTAGTTCATAACACGTTATCAGCACAATTTGTTCTTCAATTTATTTTGCGTAATTTTTTTTCCAATGAATCATGAATGAAATCATAGTTAATATGATTTTCCTTCAAAAACTCGGGTCAAGGGATTGAATTTCTTTTTGGCATATGAGATGATTTATTTATTTTTTATTTTAATATTTACATATCATCTTATCGGAATCTTCTTCCAATTGAATGGTGAGATGAATTCCAATTTAGATCGTTAAATAATCTACCAATTTAATGGAAATATATTTCTAAGATGTCCATGGAACGGTCTGCTAATTTAATGGTAAGATTCCTTCCGTATTTTATAATTATAGATTTTCGAAGAAAATTGTTGATTTATTGAGATAGCTGATTCCACATATATTTCCCAAATTTTGATTAAATGAGGCTTATATACAATTAGATCACAGTATTTATTTTATTGTGGAATGCTAATATTCAATTTCGATGAATTTTTAGCATCCAAACATTTATGTCATAAATACTCTTTTTTTCTCCATATGAAGGAGATCAGGAATTCTTTCTTAATTGATTCCTTCCCTAAAATAATTATGATGGTCTATTATAGATGAATGTAAATATGAAAGTCACAATTTACTTCATTTTTATTATTAATTATTATATTCTAGCCACGATATGATAAACTTATATAGATCCATGCATTGTAATTGATACTTTGTTTATTGGATAAAGTTTTGAATTTCGCATGATTAGTCCATATGTTATAATTAATATATTGATATTTATGGGATGTAACATTCTATTGTATTAATAATCTTGAAAATTATTATGTATAAATTCCTAAAGAATTACGAATTTCCCTTGATATTAAATATTCTTGAAGAATATATGTATATGAATAATAATATTAAAGGAGTCTTGAGATATGTCAACAATTATGATGTGATAAAGAAACATAATTTGTTTCCTTATAAACAATTGGATAAAATATTTGATAAGATATTTATTATGATTACTGAAAAGTTACAACTTTATCTCTTACTAAAAATATTCTAGAAAAATTTAATTTGCTCCTGAAGAGCAATACATAATGAGATTTATTGTTGATTGTTGTTTTTTGAAGAAACAACCAATATTCGGTATTCTAGAAGAAGATTGTAATTTGTGCTCCTAAAGAAGCACCATTTTTGTTGTTTTATTATATTTTTGTGTTCTATTAGAAACTCTTAGATACACTTTTGTTCTAATTGTTATTATATTAATCATTAATTATATAATTTGTCTATTATATGTATATATTACTTATTGTTAAATATATAATACTATATTATATGTTGTTACTCTTGAAGTAGTAATAATCTAAATAAATTCCAAAAAGAGCAATATATTATGCTTTTGAATTGACACAACTTATTGTTATATTTTAGTTAAATATTACTTATTTTTGGAGAACAATGGTAGAAAAGATCTATCTAAATATTTCTAAAGAATATTTAGTTATTGTTCTAGAAGTAACAATGTTTTCAATCAATACTAATTAACAGTGAAAAATTAATATTCTCCTAAAAAGCCTGTCGTAGTATGATTTAAACCTAGTGAAACAATTTATTAATTATTCTTGGAGAATCACATTAGCACTAGTACTACTATTTGTTCCAGAAGAACAAATTGTTACAAATTTTAACATTCTAGAAGATGGCTGAACTAATCCAACGGCAGTAGTAATCTAAATGATTTAGTATGAAATGTATTGCTTATAGAGAGCAACAATTTAAATTGAGTATACTCTTGAAGAGTAAATTTTATATAAATTATATGTAGTAAATTGATCTTGGCAGTTACTTTTAAAAATTTTTTACGAAATCAAGAAGATTTCTTTTAAATCTAAACTGTAGATGAGTTTTGTCTATGTAAATTTTGATCAAAAGATGCTTTCATGGCTTTGAATTCTATAAAATTTGATCTTATCATTATTCTTTCATTGTTACCTATCTCATACACTAATAGAGTAAATGAGTGAGTTTATTAAAAGAAATTCATATGCTCTTACAACATTATTGGGTATGCTTATTTTAGATAATTAGTTATGTTGGGATATCTAAATTATCATATTTTAATTGAATTATATTATATGATTCTTTAATTTATCAGTAAATTATCAATTTATATTTGTTATATTTTCATGAAAATTTATAATTTTGAAATCTATCAATGATCTTGAAGATTATTATAGATAAAATAGATTTACTCTTAAAAGGTCTAATATATTAGAAAATAAAATATTCTTGATTGTTTTTTCTTAAGAATTACCGCCTTTAGAGCTCTAGTAATGATCTTGAACATTATTATATTGGATTTTATTGTATATCATGAATAAGTATAATTTTGTTCCTATTATTATTGTGATTAATTAAAAAAAAAAAAGAAAAATATCTCAAATTCATTAATAATCTGGAAGATGATTATGATATATTATGATATATTTTTTTTAAGGAAGATTCACAATCATATCTCATATTCTAGAAGAACATGATAGGCTCTAGAAGAGTTATGGAACATTTCATCTATTAGATTTCTTGAAGAAACAAATATAATATTTTAGTTGAATATCTTGTGCTCTCGAAGAGCAAAATATGTAAGATTCGTTATTGTGTTTTCATGGACAAATACACAACACATTGATATTCCAGTTGAATATTAAAAAGTGAAAAATTATATTACATTTAATATTTCAATGATTCATGTTATTAAAATTTGAATAATGTTGGACTATTGCTCTTGAAGAAGTAATAGCTTAACTAGATTGATATTACTCCAAAAGAGTAAATTTATAGGGATCTAAATTAAAATAGTAATTTATTGCTATTGACAAACGAGAGTGCTATGAATATTCTGTAAGAATATAGAATCCTATTAATTCTATGATTTCAATTGATTCGATATTCATAAAATTTATATTTGAAGTCCTGAAGATTTCATGAATATATCTTGTAAAAGAATATTTTATTGTATTCGCAATACAAATCTCGACAAATATCACAAGTAATATTATAATAAATATAGTGACATTTTTGAATTGATTTCAAATCCTGAAGATAAGATGTTTAATTTTTGGGCAATCATATGAAATCAAGTAGATTTTATTAAATTGAACCAGAAGTTCAATTATTATTTGAAACTTTAGAAAAGTTAAGTCAAGTTAATTATCTTAATTCGTACTATAGAGTATTGATACAAATTTACTTGTTTCATATTGAATAAGAAGTTCAATTTTAAGAGTACTTTATTTTGCATGCATAACTGTTTAGACCATCCCGGTGTAATTAATAATTAAAATATTGAGAATGGTTTGAAGAACTTGAAGATTCTTCAAATCGAGGCAAATATATTACTAAAATATCACTAGTTAAATTTGAAACTAAGTTTCCAAAATGTATCGAGAAAATATTTAAGGGTGAACTATGGGCCCACTCACCTGCCATGTAGGCCATCTAGATATTTATGATTTGGATCCACTAGAGGTCATATGTGCGATATAACTCATAACCTGAAATTTGTGAGATTATTTGCTTAATTGACTAATCGTGAGCAAATTTTTATATATAAAATAAAGATACATTTGTCTTGCTAGTGAATTTTATATCCCAAGTAAGTTATGTTCATATTTGGTTGGGATAGATTATTGTCTATGGATAGCAAAATAATTTTGTTAAATGCCTCAAGTCATTTGCTTTACCATTTTTTGAGAACAATATTAAGTGAAACTGATATTTCACTTGTGATATTATTTTTTTTAATATGCCAAATAAAATTTATAATATGATACTCCCTTTATAGTTGGCTTACAATCAGAAGTCTCCCTTTACTAAAGATTGTAAATGCGATTTATATTTAATTGCGCCACCACATAATTGAAATGGGCATGTTCGAATGCTAAGAATATATGTTCTGGATTGAAACCAATACTAGCATTTAATTTTCATCCTCGAAGGATGATATTTTACAACATGGTTTGTCGATTGTTGATTAGTGCGCTTAGTCTTCTCAGTATTAGAGGGAGAAATTAATAGTTGGTACAAATATACAAAATGCATGTTTATGATCCTCGCAGAGTATAGTGCGAATATGAAGTTTGCAAAAGAGTCTGCCTTTCACATTACTGACTATATGGTTACCAATAGTATATACTAAATTAAAGGCTCCAACTTAGATTGATATAAATTCTTATAAGAGGATTTGAGATATTAATGGCATGCCTAAAGTATGATATGGTCGATTCCAAAATAAATGTCCAAAAATAGAATATGGAGCAAATATTTTATGTGATAGTCATATTAAGGCATAATACTCTAGAAGAGTATACAGACATAACTAATCAGAAAACCTTTGAAGAGGCTTAGGTACCCAAAATTAATAAAAGAGATCTCAAAGTGTTATGTCTACATTGGGAATCAAATGGAATCGATAAGAAATAATTGTCGACAATAAATAAATATTAATGAGCTCAATGATTACAAGGATAATGAATTAATTTTTCATAGAATATTGACCAAAATGAAAAGGTGCAATCCACGATCTTGTTAAGACCAGTAGCCTAGAAATTTGAAAATATATGTCATGTCAATAAAATATAGATAGGCACTTATGTTAAATATGTGGTGGTACAGTTAAAATATGAAGTTTTGTTTAATTGACAATATATAAAAAATCATAAATATAGTATAATCCCTGAAAGATTTGATGTGCCTGAAGCATATAAAGAACTGAAAGTTCCTGAATAGATTGTCAATATAGATAAGGAATATATGCATTGTATTTTTTTCTTGACTGGGGTTTTATCCCACTAGGTTTTCCTAGCAAGATTTTTAATGAGACAATTTTAATAGCGTATCAAAGAATAATATATTTTTCTTTCACTTAGATTTTTCACCACAGGGTTTTTTTTTTCATGTTAGGTCTTAAAGAGTATTGAAGATATGACGAAATGATTCAATACAAGAAAATCATTATTAAACGAATTCAAGGGGAGCAGCTGTACTATTTTTCTTTCGACCAGTTTTTATCCCATTGGGTTTTTTGGCAAGGTTTTAATGAGGCAGCATCTTAGATGCTCCAAATTTATTTCGAATCAATTGCATTCTTTTTTCTTTAGTTTGGTAGTTTTTTTTCCTCTCATTGGATTTTTCTCCAAACAAGGTTTTTAATGAGGCAATTGCTGTATAGATTAATCATTCGAGGGGGAGTGTTATAAATTATTTAATTATATTGTGAATAACTATTATACCCTCAAAATCCTAGACTTGTACATATAAATAGGGGTCATGGATTTCATAACAATACACACAATTCTTGGATTTGTTCTCCATTTTCTCTCTATCTTTCTATATTTTTCCTTTTAGTTCACAAAATTATGAAAATTTTTTAGTTAAACTTTAATGGGACTGCTATAATTTTGATTTAGTTTTTTAGAGACAAAAATTTTAGGGCGCGCTCATCTAGTCCAGTCTAAATTCTCAAGAGAGAATCTTGGGCAAGATAGAGATCACTTTTTATAGGAACCCATCTTATTATTATCGAGTAATGCTATTTAGTACAACTGGTGCTTTGCACCATATCAAGGTGGCACTAAATGATAAGTTGAATTAAGTGGATCATTTATTTATTCATTTAATTATACTTATCATTTAATGACACATTATATGCCACCTAGACTGGTGCTAAGAGATCACTGTTGCTGCATAGCATTATTCATTATTATCCAATTTGTTTGAAGCTCTTTTAACTTTGCACGCTGGCAAGTTTATCAAACTTAATTCGCTTAGTGTTTATATCTTACTATAGGCTTGTTAATATATCTCTCAGCACCATCAATGACATGAATGCAAGGGTTTTAACATGGGTTTTGATGTGGCTTCGGGTTAGGTGGGA
>CAVNYN010268992.1:0-25889 GCA_963692815.1 Nyctanthes arbor-tristis
TGCTGCATAGCATTATTCATTATTATCCAATTTGTTTGAAGCTCTTTTAACTTTGCACGCTGGCAAGTTTATCAAACTTAATTCGCTTAGTGTTTATATCTTACTATAGGCTTGTTAATATATCTCTCAGCACCATCAATGACATGAATGCAAGGGTTTTAACATGGGTTTTGATGTGGCTTCGGGTTAGGTGGGATGGAAAGGAATTTTTGGGATATTTAAATGAAGGAATCACACAACTTCTTCACAAATACTCGATTCACAATTTCAAATACTTTTTTCAACCAAATTACTTCCAAACAATCAAAGATCACATGTGATTGCTTTACTATCGTGCTCTTCTTCCTCTCTGTTCTTCAAAATTTCTTCAGCTTCCCTTCTTCCCCCCGAGTTTCCTTTTCTATTTTTTTCAGACTTTTTTTTCTTTTTTTCATTTTCCTTTTTTTTCACAAATTTTTCTTTTTCTTTCTTTCTAAACAAAGTACGGGAACAATGTACATTGCAATTTGAGTGACATGTTCCCAACATTCTACCATTTCCATCTTGATAAGGTAATATAATAAGACTTGAAATATGAACTATTGATCTCCAACGTCCTTTGATCATTATCCAAAACAAGTAGAAACTTCATACAAGTAGGTGTATAAATTCCTTCTAAATCAAGGTTCAAATGAAGGGAAATTTGAGAAAGAAATTTTAATGGCTTGTAATACAGTTAATTTCCAACAAAAAGGCTAAGGCACAAAATTGGCTTTTTAGGGGTATACAATGTAGGCTTTTTAAAAAGCTAAATGTGGTTTTACCTAATGCCTTTACTTTCATATATGCATCCAATTAACAAATTGTATTCCAACATGCATAATAAAACAAGTTCTAGAAAAATCAACCTCGCACGATAATCATACAATCAAAGAATAGGAGCATGATATAATGTAAGTGCTCATGGGCTCAAAGTCTCACAAATTACGGTTCATATATATCAAATCTCACACATTCTTCATCCATTCAATCATCAAATGTGGCCAATCACTGTGCCACAAGCAAGAACCCATCCATCCATGTCGACCCCATTACGCTTCAATCCATTTCAATGAAACACAAGAGTCCATATTACATAGAGACAGGCAAAGATACAATCCAAAAGAAAGCAATTTTTTTTTAAAACTATCTTAAGAAAAACAAAGTTAATACTAATACTAGAATTTAAATGAAAATAAAAATTCACTAAAACAACTAAAATGTGCCAAAATTCATCTAAGCAAAAGATGAGGAACCTTAGTCAAAAAGCAAAAACACATAAGAATCCTCCCCACACTTAGATCATACATGGTCCTCAATGTATTATAAGCAAAAATAACAAAGCAAAAGTAAAGGTGGAGGACTGCCCTAAAAGGATGTGCAGTCATAGAGACGAAGGTGTGACATTTCCCTAGTGCTCGAAGAAGAATGTCAACTTCCTCTTGATGCTATCAAGACGAAGCTCAATCCTAGCCAACCGACCATCATGCTCATCTCGTGGAGGTGATACAGCAGATATAGAAGGCTGAACAATGATATCTCGAATAGAGTTCTCAATGTGGTTTGGGGCACTGGACGTGTAGGAGGATGATGCACCATAGCATCCAGCATTACCCTTTCTATCCGATCTCATAGCCTCCAAACTGTGCAAATGGAATGGTTGCATCTTAGAAGTCACGTATAGATTATTATCATTGAGATTGATCAATTTCTGTTGCACAGGTAGATGAGTGATCATAGATCCCAAAATCAAAGGCCTTTTATGTGTAATCACACTTAAGAATTAAGCAACCACTCAATATCCAATATTCACTTTAATTCCATTTTGCACGCACCACATTAAGTAGAAACCAGATTTAGAAAAAAACATTTCTTCTACCCGAAAAAGTATAAGCAAGGAACCTATGAATGTATTTCATAGCATTGTCAGTTTGTCACGAAAATAATCATTCTTTGACTTGATTGGGTCATAGAAACTGGTAGTAGACCAATGTTGTTGCAAACGAGTAGGCTCAAAATCTTCTCTATAACCACAAATACTAGACAAATACTCCTCAGAATCAACATCCATTTCATCAGTGAATCCAAAAGCAAGATTAAGCTTGACGATAGAAAACTTAAATTCCTTACCTATAAGTCTAAATTGCAAACACGGGGGCTAAGAAGAGTGAAATCACCTGGCTTTTTAAACTCAAAAGTAGTATAAAACTCTCGAACAAACTCAATATACGTTGAACATTAATTTCAAAATAAGCATTCCACCCTATATTCTCAGGCATCTCAAACACTTTTTCCGTTATCCCAAAAGCTTAAATAGTAGGCTTATGAACAAATTTGCAAGGAATTATAGCCTTATTGCTTATAAATTTATAACAATCCTCATCTTTTTTCTTAGTAAACTCGCAAGTTCCCGTTTAAGTTATGATCATCAAGAGATAGTACACTAATGCCCTTACCAAGTCGAACTCTCTTATGTGTTGGAGGGGTTCCATCATCGGATGGTGGTGGAGCGACATACCTGGGCTTGGTTTAGTGGCTGCCCGTTGGGAATTGACACGCTTTGTACTTTAAAAGTTCTTTTGTCTTTCCCATGAGATGCAACTTCAACTGAAAATAAAGGAAAAGAAGGAACTAAAATTAAAGGAAATAATCAAATAATGTTCTTGAACTTGAATAAACAACAAGAATGAAGAAACAAATAGTAAGAATTTAAATAACAAGGAATTTGCTTGAAACAAGTTATTAGAATGAAAAATAATAAAGGAAATTGGAAGAATTATCTAAACTAGTCCTTTGCCCAAAACCAAATGAACAGAAATATAAGAAAATTGAAATAAATAAGAAATTCTATATTAAATAAAAACCTTTAATGACGAATCAAAATATAATCTCCTTGAAAAGAATATAACTATAATAAGATTAGTTTCTTAGATAAATTTTTACTACTTTAAAACCAATAAAACAGATTTTTATACAAAGTTTACGTTACAGTTTAGTATGCACCCTAATAAATTTTGAAAATATTTCGATAAAAGATAATATGTTCAAAGACCGCCATAAAATTTCTTAAAAACCTTCAAGAGGTTTTTGTCACACTCTTACGAGACCCAAGTATAGTTTATTGAAATAATAAATTATATTTATCATTAAAATGAAAAAACTTAATGAGGGTCATATAAAATATTTAAAATCAATTTTTAGAATTATTATCATGGGAATTATTATGCAAAACACAACTATACCATTCAAATATTCCCTAATAACAATGTTAGAAATATAAGTTGTTTTGAAACACTATCTTTCATGGGTTTTAATGTTAAGGAGAATGTCACGATTTTCAAAATTGATAAATTAGGAATATCTCAATTAGTTGGAAAATTCAAAATTATAGATTATGACTAAATTTATCTAGATCCCAATTATAGCATTCAAATTTTGGAAAAAAAAAAGGAGTAGATTGGAGAATATTCCGATTTTAGTTTTATCTAAAAAAAGAATAAAAAAAGTTCAATTTACTACAAACTGTATCACGAAATTTGAGTGGGAAAAATGAGGTAATAAGGGTACCGAGACTTAATTCTCTTAATTATATATAGATTTGCAAGGCATTTTGGAACAAATTGATTAACATTTGCACCTATGGCAATATATAGACAATAATACCTGTATCTTAACTTGAAATTCACTAGGTGCCATCTTATACAATATAATAACTTTTACAGATTGTTTAAAAAAAAGAGAGAGAGAAAAAAAATTGGGAGCACAAGAAACGTTGGAGAAGAAAAAATGGAAGAACTATTGAGGCCATTCAATTAATAAAAGAAACACCCTAATCCCCAAATCCCTCCACCATACACTCGAACCCCAAAGAGCTTCACCGAAAATCCAATGCATGACCACCTATAGCTGCTGATTATCCAACCATTAGGTGAAACAGGCCCTGAAATCTGGTGAGGTAATTCGAAAATCTGCAAAAGATAACACGGTTAAATTTTTCCAATTCCGTTCATTTGTTTCATTGAATGCTGTTGTGGTGTTAGTTTTTTTGTTGTGTTATGTTTTTGTCCCCCTTTTTTCGGGGCTTGAAACAAGGTAAGTTTCATATGTGCACTTCTAGTGAGGGTGGGTCTTTATAAAGCAAGCTACATACTACAGTTCACAAAAAGCAGGTCATCATAGAATTGATTTTTTAAAAATCAGGCAAACAGCAAATACCTATTTTGTTTTATGTTTTGATTATTTTAATTTTACTTTATTTTTCTTGCAGTTGTTAGACTTGGGATGATAGGTATATGTATATAAATGAACATGTTTTTTCTTCTCTTAAATTGATTGATAATAAAGACTAAGTTCAATAGATACTAAAGTTGCAAACCTTAATTTCTCGAGAATTAACAATATGTTAATCCTACTCATGCGCAGATCATCTAATGTTGATGGTGTTTATTCATGTGCAAATTTGTGACTAAGAACAGTTTAGTTCAATATAATGAATTTAATTTAATAGTTAATAATTGAATGATTAATATTGTGTTTGCATTAGTTTATTTTGTAGTTCATTAATAATAATTTGCTATGTAACTTAGAAGCATTAAAAAATATGTTAGAACAATAATCTTGTAGTGTGTGCGCTGTGTTTCCATTAAAAGAAATGAAAAAAGACAATGCTCTTCTTAGGGAGATTTGACATGGTTGGGAAAGCGCAAAAAAAAAAAAAAAAAAACAAAAAGGGAGGGCTCAACATATTGAATCAGAAAAACCTTATACAAAAGAGTGATGCTATTTTTAGACTAGAAACCAGTCTCAAGTCTGGTTGGTATCACTACATTAGAGGATAAGTTGATATGTATAAATACATGGAGTCTCATTTATTCAATGGTCAATGTAGTGATGACACTAGTCTCCATTCTAGATAAATAGCATTATTCTATACTAAAAGTACAAGTAGGACACATCAACCAAAAAAATCTCAAATTCGAAGAATATTGAAACACTATTGTAGAGGATACAAAGTGGAATTTATATGGGAATGAGAGACTTTGAGAGAATGATTTACAGATTTATAGTATATAATTTTTTATGTTTTTTTTAACACCGAATTCTAGTATATAACAGTCTATTAGTTAAAACTAGAATTTTTTTTTGTGGGGGGTTAAAAAAATAGATATAGGTTTTGGGGACAATGATTGACAAAATCTATCGCTACGTTAGCTCGATTGATTAGCTGAAATAGATTTGTTGAATTGAATGGTTAAAATGGATTTGGCAAAATTTTCAGGAAACGTAAAATTAAGAGAGATTATTTTTGATATATAATAATGACATAATATATATTACATCGTTAATTAAAAACATTGTAAAATTGTAAGGCTCCATTTGATTTTCTAAATTTTAAAAAGATGGCCTGATTTTTTAATATGAAAAATTAAAAAGTCTATTTTTGTATATTCTCCCCTTTTTTGGCCTTTCTGACCGTCTCTTTTTGTTATTTCTATAAGAATAATGCTATTACCTAGACTGAATACCGATATCCAGTCTAGTTATCATTTTTTTATTGATTGTTCAATAAATCAATGCTCACATGTATTTATGTATCTCCACTCATCCCTCAATATAGTAATGCCAGCTAGACAGGAGATCGTTCTCTAGTCTAGAAAATAGCATTGCTCTTTCTGTAAAAGGGAAGTTCCAGCCTTGAGGTTGGTGCAATTGAGGGAATGAAAGGAAAGGTTAGGGATGTGTTGTAAGTTTTATTCGAAAGCAATTGATTTTTTTGGAGTGACACTTTATACTCTGTGTTTTACCAATTGTTTTCTTCTCTCTCTGTCTTTTTTTTAAAATCCGTTTCCATGTTTATTGATAAATTACCATTAACTCGCATGGCCAATTCTCCACATCTGTTTCTCTCATATGTATACTTGGAGTGATATCTTGTGTAATTTCTTTTGTTATTTTCTAGTAAAAACCACGTGCTTCTCTGCTGAATTTGTTAACTATCTTTATAATATCATTAAAACTTAATATATTTGTTGAACTAATTTAAACAATTATAAATAAGCTTAGTTTGCTCATAGAATAGAGAATCTAATTAATTCTACATGTAGTAAATCAAAATGTGAGGGATCAATAGACTTGAAATAGTTATTAGAACATTGCATATCCTATCAAATAAGTACAATTGACATAACAGTATAGGATTGCATATCCTAATATTCAAATGCACTTATTTAATACCCATCTTAGTACTAATGTGTAAACAATGTTGAGAATGAAATTTGCCCCTTAGAGCTGAAAAGGTAAAATAATGATAATAATTGATAGCAGAAGATTCTGTTAACTTGTTATGTAGGTAGCTTGCTCTCACATATCTGTGCTAATGCTAACCCTTTTGACCCTTTAGATATGGCTACTTTTGTACATATTTTATACTTGTATATTTTGTTATGGGATGGTATACAGCTCTGATGTAGTAATGCATTATGTAAACTATACATACACTAATGTAAGAGATTAACAGTGTGGATTCTAAGTAAGGAACTAATGTGTTTGGTTAAATGTGTGGATTATATGGCTTGTCTGGATTATATAGCTTTGTTTACGAATTGAGTAAAAATGTAAACTTGGTTTAGGTTCATTTTTGTAGCGTACTCTATATTGCTCTGCAACGTAGGCGTAACATACCTTTTTTTTTAGTTCGTTCTAACATTACAAGCTTAAATATAATGCATAGGTTTCAGCCAACATTCTATGCAACTGAGTATTTCTATGTTCACATTCTACTAAAACATAAGATTCTATATCTTTGTGTTTGGCCTTACATTGTAGCTTAAACATGTTGCACAAGTCTATATTACTTTGCAACATAGGCGTGGCATACTAATTTTTTTTAGTTTGTTCTAGCATTACAAACTTAAACATAATGCATAGGTTTCGGCCAACATTCTATGCAACTGAGTATTTCTATGTTCACATTCCACTGAAACATAAGATTATACATCTTTGCGTTTGGCCTTACATTGTAGCTTAAATATGTTGCACAGTTATTCGAAGAATTCTACGATATGAGTAATTCTACATTTATCTATTCTACATTTATGTGATGAGTTTAAGAGTGTATGCTTCAAAACATTACATCAGTTGCTAGAAAAATTCAACATTTACGCAAATTCTACAATTCTATATAACCTAAATATAGTATTCTACAATTATGAGTTACTTTCCTACTTTAAGTTTGAAGATAGCACATTAGTTGTTGGGAAAATTCTACATTTAAAAAAATTCTACAACTCTCTGTAATGTAAATGTAAAATTCAACGAGTTACTCTACCATTTTAAGCTTAAACATGTCCCATACATCGCTGAAAAAATTCTACATTTATAGAAATTCTAAATTTATCTGAAACATAAATCTAGAACCAACAATTTCTATTTACTTCACCACTATAAGTTTAAACACATCGCATATGTTGCTAGAAAATTTCTACATTTATATAGTACGTTCTGCATTTCTATATAACCTAAATGTAGCGTACTAGAATTACGAGTTACCACTTTAAGCGTAAACAGATCACATCTGTTGCTGGAAAAATTTTTTGTTCAGAGAAATTCTACATTTGTCTATAACCTAATTGTTGAATCCTACAATCACTATTTATCTTGCCACTATAAGCTTACACGTATCACATGTGTTGTTGGAAAAATTCTACATTTAGATAAATTCTGCATCTCTCTCTAACTTAAATGTAGTATTCTACATTTACAAGTTATAGTTTACTTGGTAAGCTAAAAGACATTACATTGTTGGGTGTCAATAGCAGAAGATGGGTTTTGTGATTTTTCAGCTTCTTATTTTTCCTCCAACTACGAATGTCTATTGTGTAAAACAAAATATCCACTGTATCTTTTAATTTACTCATTTCATATCTTAGCAATTGATATGGTGCACTACAGAAAATCACAACCATCAAATTATTTTTGCCATTCTTCAAGAAGGGTGTATTTGTAGCCCAACAAATTTATCATTTTTCCAAAGCCTTAAGGTTTTTTGCCATTTTTCTGTAATTACCCCAAAAATAGCTTATTTCTTCAATTGTTCGAGAATAATAACAATGAAGAAGGAAAAACAAGGGGATGTTTAGAAAATTACCTACAAACAATATCTAATTTTGAAAAATACGGCACAAGTTTATGTAATGTATCCTTTACGTATTTTTAAGGCCAAATTCAATCATGCGCACAACTGGCTCATTTTCTATTTAGTTGATCACACAGAATTGATAGCTCATTTGCTTTTTGTTTCTTTTTTTGGTATGTGACTTTTGTTGTTTGTGCTATTATTATTTAATTTAATTAAAAAGTGATATATGAAGAGTTACATTGAATAAAATAGTTACACCTTCCCCCGCCCCAAAAAAAAAAAAAAGAATTAAATAGTCACATATAAAAAGTCATATTTAATAGAAAAAATTACATAGAAAATTTTAAAAAATTACATATAAAAAGTTACAATTAAATTAGAAAAACTCCATTACATGTATAGAAATTAAAAAGTCACATTCAAATTACTATGTAATTGAAAAGTTGTATATAGAATAATCGATTAATTAAAAAATTACATTACATTGAATTAAAAAGTAACAAATAAAATTTGAAAAGTCACAGTTATATTACTCTTGAATTAAAAAGTTGAATATAGTCCATTCCCAAAAAAAAGTTGCATATAGAATAATCAATTAATTAAAAAGCTACAAGCTAAAAAGTCACACACGTAAATTGAAAAGTCACATTTGTATTACTATTTAATTAAAAAAATTGCATATAGAATATTTGATCGATTAAAAAGTTATATAGATTAAAAAGTCACATAAAGAAATTAAAAAGTCACAATTATGTTACTATTAAATTAAAAAGTCGCACATAGAATTATTGATTAATTAAAAAAGCCCTATACAGAAATTGAAAAGTCACAGTTATATTACTATTTGATTAAAAAGTTGCATATAGAATAATTGATTAATTAAAAAGCCACAAATTTGAAAGTGACGCACTTAAATTGAAAAATCAAATATATATTACTATTTAATTAAAAAAGTTGCACATAATTAAAAAGTTATATTGAATTAAAAATTCACATGCAAAAATCGAAAAAGTCACAGTTATATTACTATTTAATTAAAAAGTTGTAAATAGAATAATTGATTAATTAAAAAGTCAAAAATAAAAAAGTCACATTCAGAAATTGAAAAATCACAATTATATTACTATTTATTTAAAATAGTGCATATAGAATAATCAATTAATCAAAAAGTCACAAATTTAAAAGTGGCACACTTAAATTGAAAAGTTACATTTGTATTACTATTTAATTAAAAATATTTCATATCGAGTAATTGATTACTTAAAAAGTTAGATTGAATTAAAAATTCACATACAAAAACTGAAAAGTCACAATTATGTTATTTTTAACTAAAATGTCATATATATATATATATAATAATCAATTAATTAAAAATCCAAAAATTAAAACGTCACATATTAATTGAAAATTTACATCTGTATTACTATTTAATTAAAAAGTCACAATGAACTAAAAAGTCACATACAAACTTGAAAAGTCATGGTTATGTCAAATGTGTGTCATCTGGCACACCACATCTCTAGCGGCATAATGCTGTCAAATATTTAGCGGTAGTTCATTACTGGTTATCTTACTATTTAACTAAAAGGTTGTAAATAGAATAATTAATTAATTAAAAAGTCACATATAGAAATTAAAAAATTGCGTTACTATTTAACAAAAAAATCACATATGGAATGGTCAATTAATTAAAAATTCACAAATTTAAAAGTCACATGTAAAATAACTGATTAATTAAAAAGTCACAGTGAACTAAAAAGTCATGTACAACAATTGGAAAATTATATCTATATTACTAACTACAACAGAATAGACCCAAAAAAAAAAGGGAATGCACGTTGGTTTATTCAAAAAGCAAAGCGCAAAGAAAAGACGGTGGCACTTTTGAAAATTTTGACAAATCAATAGACGTTAGTTTTTACTAAAAACCGACGTGCAATGACTCTCTCTAAGCAACACGCGTCGGTTCCTCCAAGAACCGACGTGTATTATTGATTATAGGCATCGGTTCCTCAAAGAACTGACACAACCAATGTTTATTGTTGATTATAGGCGTCCTGAGGAACCAACATATATAATGAAGGAACCGATGCACATTGCTTAGAGAATTTAAATTAAAGTCAGCACGCATACATCAATAACATGAGGAAATCTCTTTAGAGCATATATAGCCACATCTGTAGCTTCAGCTCAAAAACTATTTGGCAAAATTTTTATCTTTCAACATGCTGCTTGTAGTCTCCATGATGGTTCTATTTTTGCGTTTAGCAACTTCGTTTTGCTAAAGAGTATGGCTCCTGCCCAGTTGCCTCGAGATTCCATTATTGCTGCAGACTACTTCAAATTCTTGAGAAATAAACTCATGATCAGTTCGTAGTGTAAAGAATACCCACATTGCTTCTCAACAACAGCTTTGAATTTTTTAAACATCTCAAAAGCATCAAATTTCTTCTTTAGAAAATACACCTAGGTCGTTCTCGAAAAGTCATCAACCAAGATATGAAAATACTTACTTCTATTTAACAAAGGTATTTGCACGGGGTCAAAAATATTGGCATGTACCAACATTAATGGTTTAGAAGCTCGCCATAAGTTGTCATCTGGAAACTTATTTCGGTGTTCTTTGCCATAAATACATGCTTCACTAATTAGTTTGTCACTCTTCACCACAGGTAAATATGTCGTCATATTCAATCTAGGTAATTGGTGCCACCCACCAAAATTAAGATGACCATAACGCCTATGCCAAAGAATAGAATCATCGCATGTGGTATGAAAAGCATTTAAGTTAATTGCTGAAAACATAATAGAAACCATTTTGTTTGCAGTCATTTCAGTGAGTATACCAAGCTGCCACTGTGCTTATTATAAATCATGCAAATATCATCATCAAAAATAGCATAATAATCCTTTTCATCTATTGGCCCAAACTGAGCAAATTATGAGACACACAGAAGCATACACAACATTTTGAATAAAGTTTCCTACTATTTTTTGAAATTACAGCAACTGTACCAATTCCACATACCTTCATCATGTTGTTGCCCATAATAACCTCTGAATTATATGACTGATCAATATCCACAAAATAGCTCAAATTCCCTGTCATGTGATTGTTACAGCCACTATCTAAATATCATACTCTATCCACATCAATGTTAGCATTCAAACAAGCAACAAATAAGTTATATGGCCATACTCTTTGTAGTTGTAACATTGAACATTATTCTTATTATGATAAGTTTTATTTTTGTTCCAGCATTCTTTCTCAGGATGATTGGTCTTACTACAGTAAAAACATGGTTTATAATTACCATGATTTCTTTCTTGGCCATATGACCTACCATCACCTCTTCTACGGCTTCAATGGCCTTTATTCCGTCCACCTCTTCCATAACCTTCTGATTTCTTCTTGAAATCAACCTTCGTTTGGAATGCTTGTTCTATGGATTGCTCATCTAATATATTCAAACGAGCTTGATGATATTCTAGGGAAACCATTAGCTTAATTAATATGTATTCAGTTAAATATTTAGCCTCTTCAATCGCTGCAAGAACGTGATTAAATTTTGGGGGAAGGCTTCATAATACCTTTTCAACAATCTTTTGTTCAGACAACTCCTCACCAAGAGATCGAATTTGATTTACAGTAGCAAAAATTTTTATCGAGAAAATTTTCTCAGTCTTGGTAGACTTCATCATCAGATTCTCAAAAACTCGACAGAGAGACTGTAATTTAATAGTTGGTACCTCGCTTGACCCTTGATAATGCTCTTGAAGCAAATCTCATGCTTCCTTGGAGGTTTGTGCTCTCGTCACTCAATGGAACAAGGCATCATCTACTCCTTGTTGAATGATGAACGCGGCCTTTTCATCCTTTTTCTACTTTTCTTTCAATTCATTTCTTTGAGTAGCTGTCAATCTTTTTTCTCACTCAGGATCAGCAGGTTCTTCAAATCCAGTGTCCACTAAGTCCCACAAATCTTGAGACTTTAACAAAGTTTTCATTTTCATATAACAAAATTGGTAATTAGTGCCGTTGAAAATAGGAATGTTTTGAGTGCTGAAGACATTGCTATTGGTGGCCATTTCTTACACTTCGCTATTTGATGAACCCTCAAACTCTCAATGAAAACTCACGACTCTCAAAAGAACTCTTAACAGGGCTTTGGTACCAAATGTTAAAGAATATTTAGAAGAGAAGAACTTTTTCTGATATTTTATTCAATAAGAAATGACCTTTAAATAGACATTACACCAATGAAATTTGAGGAAAAATAACAACACATAGACCTTATCTTGAAACATATAAAAATATACTGGAATAAAATCATATCCCTACAGACTTGGTAAAATAAACTCACTCTTAGACTTTACATGACTAAAATAAAATAACTAATAACATTGATTGGGTTAGTCAATACCTTTTTTTTATATTTTTTATTAATTTATTATTAATCAAATTATTTTATATATATCCTAATTCATGTACCCTAGCCACCACTCCCAATATTCTTCTATCACTATTCCATCCATTCACCACGTCGTCACAGTCGCTACTATCGCCACGACCACAACAACAAACCCTATAGCTTACATCCACTTACAACGACATTTACCACAAAGCAGCGCCACCACCATAACTATCTACCAAGTTTGCCATGCCTCATCTGCCACCACCGCCATGACTGCATAGAGTAACTGATTGACAGTGAATTATAGGGAAGGTACTGTTACTGTTTGCAACCAGACGCTAGCAGCTTGCCATTACTTTTTGCCGCAAAAGCTACACTTATAAATTCTCCATTTTCATTTTTTTAATTTTGTATTTATTTTATTAGTTCTGTGAAATTTCTCGGTGGAAACAATCTACTTCCCTTTTTTTAAAAAATATTTATTTTATTTTTTTAAAAAATAATTATTTTATTTTTTGAAATCTTAATTACTAGTGAAACTAATTTCCACGTGTTACCATGTGTAACAATGTATAACCATCTCTTATCGATTGATATTGGTGTTTGGTGATAGATTTGTTATATTATTTTCCATTGTGAATGCGCGTTTTTCTTCTTTGGTTTTTGCTATAGGATGTTCTTTGTTTTTCTTTGGCCTCGTTACTATGAATACATCCTTTTGTTACCATGATTATGTAAACTTTTTTCATTCAAAAATCATTGTTAACATATTTTCCATGGTTTTGCTACTTTTGTAACTATCCGTAAGTTGTATTGTTAGCATGATTTTCCCCTCGATTGGTGCTAGTACGGGCAACGGGCGGAGGCCGAAGCTTGCTAATTGTATTTGTTAGTGTGATATTTCCCTAATGATAACATTTACTTTCCAAATGGTAACACTTTTTTTCCTAACAATAATACTATTACTTTAGCAGCGGCGTCAGCAGATGATGGCGGTCCAGATGGGTTGGGTTGTTTTCCTTGGTTTTTTCAAAAAATGCCTATCCCTGATCACAGCTATAGGTGCAGAATGGACGGTTCCTATAGTACACAGTACTGTGTAGCGAAATTTCACCGAACTAACCACACGAGTTTCACGAACAAACAAAGATCAATACACATAAAGATGAAGCATTCTCTTCGTGTGAAGATACCAAGATCAATTTCATGGGTAGCAGATCAAAACCGGAGTCATGGTTGCATAAGTTTCTTGTCAAGTGTACTGTGCAGTCAGAAGGAGCTGAAGAAAAAAGGGGCTTTTTACTCATACACAAATGTGCAACGGAAGACTTTTCAATCATCACGTGTTGCCCTAAGGAAGAGTGAATGGTATGATGAAAAGGACGAGTCATTTCACGGTCATCTTCTCGTGTTGCAATTGGGATCTGGGAACATGAGTTGTAATGTGAAACAAGTAGAGGCTTCTTGGGCGGTGACGTAGCCAAGAATAAAATCTTGTGAGGGCAAAATGATAAAATCATATCAACCATGTATTGTCTTCTTTGTCAAACAAAGTGACTGCTAAACTTCGATGCAAATAATTTTATACGTCAATATTTACTCCGTAAAATAATTCTACATTGTGCATTACATACGATACAATTATACAAAACAAAAAGGCAAAATAGATATCAGTTCAAGGGGATGGTTTCACCTAGATTTTCTATAGAAACAGATTGGTCTCTAAGTCTTGAGCCCGACCACCAATTGCAGGGGCCACGTCATCTGCGTTAAATGATGTGGCTCCTTGCAATTGGTGCCAAACTCAGAGCGTGATTTGTTTCTATTGTCGGACCAAGGTCTCACCTCATAATAACTCAAAAAGGGATCTCCAAACAATCAACTTCACACCAAAAAAAAAAAAAAAGGAAAATTCAGAATTGATGGCAAATCATTTATCCTTTGCCAATAGCTTACAACCTATCTTTCCAAAAAGAAGGCACTATTTACTATTATTGTCAAGCATTTCAATGTTTGATTTCTTGTGTTTTAGTTTTAGCATTTAGTTTAAACATTTCATTTCTACTTTTTACAATCAGTAAGCAAGGAAGTGCACAACCACATGTAGTAGTAAGTAATAATTAATAACTATATTTCTTACAAGTTACAAAATTAGGGCAAATACTAAATCACGAAGAATGGAAGAACATAAATAATCATCTAACCATGACCATGTAAATTTGGGATCCAAAATTAAATCTATTGCTCACAGCTTCTAATAAGTAATAACATGACCATTTGGATTTTGTAAAAAGTTAAAAGTTACAAAGAAAAAAGGAAAAACACGGCTGTCAAATGCATGAGAAACACATGCTCAAGAAACAAAATACAAAAAATAAAGAATGAGGCGGATGAAGAGAAAAAAGAACCATACTTTCCCTCCATGGTCGTCTTCTTAATTTCTCCCCTCTGATTTTGAAATTGGGATTTGGGTCGGCCCTGTTTCTATTTGGTTCTATGCTTCTCCCTTCTCTCAACAAACTATCATTTTTTTTTTCAATTTAATGAAAATATGAAACTGAAATTGGCTAATTGCTAATTGGGTTGGAGCAAAGATTTTATTTTGCCTACACGCATGTATATTATTATGCATGTGTGTATATGTGTCAAACATCTAAGCTACAAGTGCCCCACACTTGTAGCCTGAATATGTGTCATATGTTACAAGCATGCATAATAACATACATGCGTGGGCAAAATAAAATTATCATAAGTTGGAGTTTTAAGTTTGCATATATAAGAATTGAGTATATTATTGTGGGCTAAAACTAAACTAAATAACTTGGGCTTATTAATTAATTTTAGTGGTAAGTAGCCAAAACCCATCCACTGGCCATTATAATTTGATTAATACTCTCAATTACAGCCATTTTGGTCTTTATAATAGTTATTGAAAACAAATTGCAAAAATACTTACATTAATAATATTTTGGAAAAAATAGAAAAAACCAGAAAACATTAAACGAAATATAAAATAATAATAATAATTAATACACATATTAAAAATAATACTTCTGCCTTAATTAAAATTCTTTCATTCTCTTTCATATCTAATTATCGTTAGTTACAACTGTCCTCTCCCATCTCCTCAAACACCACGTCGACTTCTTCAACACCAAGAGCAAAATCAAAGGAGGAAAAACTTCTACTCTTTGAATTATTACATATAATCTGCTTTTTCATTCCTTTTTTAACCCATGTAATTTACTACATACTATGTAATTTATTACACATTACATTGTATCATTGTTCATGATATATTATTGATACATTGTGTCATTCTTTGTCTGATCTATGTAATTTACTATATTACCATGTAATGTATTACACAATCTACATTATTGTGTAACTTATTACACATTACAATGTGTTATCGTTTATGATATATTGTTAATAAGTTGTATCATTCTTTTTTCGAGCCATGTAATTTACTATATTATCATGTAATTTAATGCACATACTAAAAATAAGACTCTTACCTTAATTAAAACTCCCTCGTTCTTTTTTCATCTCTAATTATCTTAAGTTACAAACATCCTCTTCCATCCCCATTACCATGTAATTTACTACACATTACATTGTATCATCATTTATGATATATTATTAATACATTGTATTATTCTTTTCTCGACCCATGCAATTTACTATATTACCATATAATTTATTACACATTATATTGTGTAATTTATTATACATTACATTGCCAAGCACTTACAACATTGAACTAAGAAATTCCTGACACTATTACCAACATTACCAAGCTTGTGAGCTTCTCGATTCAAGCTGTAGAATCCAACGGAGGAAGAATTAGGAGAGAGACAAAACCCTCAAATTAGGGATTATTATACACAAATATACACAAATGAGTGGTTACAAGGATAGAGACAACAACAATAATAAAAATAAAAAAATAATAATAATAAATAAAAAATGGCGTTGAAGTTGACGTGGTGCGATACTTTTCTCCCAATTGTTTGTATGAAATTATTAGAAGTTTTTCTTGCTTCGATTCTACTCTTGGTGTCAAAGTCGACGTGGAGTTTGAGGAGATGGAGAACACGGTTGTAACTGATGATAATTTGAGATGAAAGAGAATGTGTGAGTTTTCATTAAGTTAAGCGTCTTATTTTTGGTATTTGCATTGATTTTTCTTTCTTTTTTTTTTTTTTTTTGTAATTTGTTTAATGCTTTCCCCCTTTTTTTAATTTTTTTCAAAATATTTTTTAATTTTTTTAAGGAAGAAAAATTAATTTTCATTAATAGTTGGATCATCCATTACATCGTGAGCTACTTGTCTATGAAGCCACTTAGATGCTAAATTCATAGTACTAAGGTTGGGGAAGGTTCTAGCCTTTTTGACTAATTCATGCGCAACCATATTTGCTTGTCTAGGGGCAAACGTAATATTATAACTTACTAATCCGCGAAGGGAGTGTTTAATATCTTCAATAATGAGTCCAAACTCCGTAACATTGTCTTCATACCTGTGAATGGCATCGACTACCACCTTAGCATCTAGCTTGATTGTTGCAACTTGCTGTCCTGAAGAAATTAACCACAGAATAGCTTCTCAAGCTCCAACTGCCTCTGCTTCTCTAACAACACATAAGCCCTCAAAGAGTTTTGCACGACAGCCAAGAACGCCTCCATTCTCGTCCCTCAACACCATGCCAATCCTTATTTGCTGATCCTCTTCGAATAATGCAGCATCAACGTTACATTTTACCCTTCCATTACATAGTTTCTGCCAGCAAAACGTCCTTTTGCAAAATATTATTAATGTAAGTATTTTTGCAATTTGTTTAGATCGGAATAATTACTACAAAAACCAAAATAGCTATAATTGAGAGTATTTATCCAATTTATTACAAATGTTATTAGTTATATGTAAAATTCCCTTAATTTTAAATGGGATTAGAGTACTAGACATACTACTGCCGGTTGGGCCTCTTTTAATCATTTTTCATCCCAAATCCCAGTGGCCCAAAATACCTTCTTCTCCACCCGTTCCAACTTCCGACTACAAATTTCTGCTGCGTTGCTGCCACATTCAGTGATTTCCAGCGAGAAAAAGTTAAAGTCTCAAAAAATTTTTGCTGAGGCGACTATCACTACGGCTACCGACTTTGCCAGGGCGATCACCCCCATGCCCCCCTCATTCATGGAACTGTTCTTCATTGAATAAAATTAATAGTCTCCTCTTACACAATTTTTCTTCACTTTCCTTTCCTCGTGTCCTGTATAAGGTCTCAAAATACACCCCCACCTCTTCCACTACTATTTTATCATTATTTCTAAATTTCAATCTATCTCTCTCATCTTTTTCACTTTTCCCTCTCTTTTTTTTCTACAAAAACTTCAATTTTGAATAATGTGTCGGTAGAAAGACAAGTCGCCCATTTTTGTATCTTCATTTTTCTTATATTTTTGATCTCGTCTTGAATATATATATATATATATATATATATATACACACACAAAAGAAAAAGATTTACACCCCCCAGCCAGCACAAACCCGAGGGAGGGGCCCAAAAAAATGCAAACTGATTTACCCCAGCTTTTCTAGATATCATTTTGTTTCCTTGGCTTGGAGTTTGAATTATTTGGTGTTTTAGAGATGAAAGACAATAAAATGATGATGGGGTTTCTGTAAATATAGAGAGAGATTTCGGCATATGCACTTATTCTGCATGCTGCTTAAGATACAGTGTTTTGTATTTATATTGTACATGTGTTATATTATGCATCGGATTGAAACGGCAAAATAATTCTGTGGCATTTTCAGGTCCAATTGCTGATAAATATGCAATGAAGATTCTGCTATCAGAATCAAGTGCTGTCACACGCAGTGTCACTTTTATTTACGGATAACTATTTTGCTCCCTGACATTTTATCAACTATTTTTCACAGATACTTGTCCCCATGTAATAATAATAATAATACCAACAAAATTGTGCTCTTCGTAAAAAAAATACATTTCTAGACTTCAAGTACTAAATATCCGACAATACCAAACGGTGATGTTAGTGTACTAGATAGTGTGATGTGGTGCTGTAAAATAACCGTTGACTTGATGACACCTCCCACAAATCTGTGATGTTATGTCGTAAAATATCAACCGTTGACATAACTACATCACCCACAAATCACATAAACAACTAGAATTATCTTACGTCATCATTTGTCTAATACCATAAACACGAGATACTTGGTACTCGATCAAATTCATTCTTTCTTTAACCAACCGTTGACATAACTACATCACCCACAAATCACATAAACAACTAGAATTATCTTATGTCATCATTTGTCTAATACCACAAACACGAGATACTTGGTACTCGATCAAATTCATTCTTTCTTTAACCACACGTGTTTTTTAAAACTTTTGGCCAGCCATTCTATTTTTAGCTTATTATTATTAATAGCTTTTTCCATAATAACCATAATATATATAAAAACGTCTGCATTATTGTAAAAATGACAAGTGGAAGTAAGCAAGGGAACACTTGTGTACTGTTTAGTTCAAATATTTGCACAACAAATATGATTCATGCAAGATTAATACGTGCTAATCTTGCTTCTAACCAAACGTTTTATGTATTCAAGAAAAGACCATTAAATCAACGAAATTCGATAAAGCAATTATACCTAAGCAGGTGCAGATTGCACAAAGAATAACACAAAATATCGTCACGAGTCCAAAACAATATTAGAGCAACTCAGGATCTTTACAAACTCTCTCTTCCAAGCCGTATATCTAGCTGTATAAACTAGAGCTACCAAACACGTGAATATTGGTCAGGTACAACACTTGGAAGATAAATGAAGAATAATAGAACTTGACCGGGGCAGCCCAAAAACTTTTGAAGAAAGCAAATCCCGACCAGAAACGATATTCAGGTACCTGCTGTGTGATCAATGAAGTTCCAGCAGTCCATCGTGTGATGTGATGTCTAATGCACCAGTACCAAACAAAGGGCCAAGCAAATACTCAACAATTTGGCAAAAGATTTTGAACACGTCAGAAAAGCAGTAGGTGCCTCAAGTATTCATATCCGTACATAGTTTTTTGATTTTTCTATCATGATTAAGCATGCAATTGATGCTCTCAACCACCAATATAATCTGCAAACAAAAAGCAAAGAGTGACTTAAACCTGTCTCAAATGACAATGTTTAAAAGAAAATGTGAAAGCTTAATGATTCATAATCTAGGACAAAGAAAGACATGCTTGGCTATGCTTAAATGTTTTATGTTTCGCAAAAATATAGATTTTTTATAACAGTAAATGTTGGAAAGGTAAAATCTCCTTTCAAAATAACTAAATCTTTTGCCGGAAACTAAGAGAATGCAACATATCCAAACATGTATTAAGAGAAAGTTCGTAATTCTTAAAGATATTCTATTTTTTTTCCCTAAATAAACTTAGCCAAAAATGCTTCTAGCTGAACACAGTTCCCAACCACCTTCCTTGACTGTGAGATCCTGTTTTAACTGAAACTTAATGATTCATATGCTTCAGACAGTAATATCCGAAGAATTATTCCCCCAGGAACAATGAACAAAAAGCTCGCATCATTCGAACTTTTGGAATGGGTGCCATCTTATAGAAGTTTTAATTAACCATAAACGAACTAGTGGATTCCCGTATAAACCAATCTGACTTATGAAAAAGTTGTACATAGAAGTAAACAATATTTCCTACCAAAGAGAGCCGGCTAAAAACTGAATTAAGTGAATTTTTTGTAGATAACAGCAAAAGTACAATATTCTCTGAGAAGGGCCTTGACATCCTTTATGTAGGTTGAAGAAATATGTGGACTCATATAAGTTAGATAAGAGAATAATCAGGTGGGAGGAAACCTGAAAGCAGGCATATGCCATTGCAGTTGCAAAGTAAAAGTTTGCATTCCCAGTACCCTGCAAAATCCCCGAGTTTAGACATCCAGCAATAATTTTATCTGCTACATTAGTTATCATACAGAGGAAATGCTATGCATGTGTATGTATAATAATCTCAAACATACCCTCCAGATCCATAGGTTGTGCATCACGGGGCTTAAAGTTGAGACACCCACATATCCACAAAAGAGGAAGAATGAGAATTGCATTTCTGCAAAGCGAATAATTATTATACTAATCTTATTGTGTTTGTTAATGTAAATGTACCAGCCAGAGAGAGAGAGAGAGAGAGAGAGAGAGTATACCTGCTAACTCATTAACAAAAAGTGCCATTAAACCCAAATATAGAGCTGAATCCCCAACCTGATCATTGGACCAACTTCATATAAGCCAACACTGAACAAATTTTGCTTTTGACAACTAAGACAAGAATCTGAGTGTTCTTACATTCATCATCAGCTGAATAAATTGCTTTAAAAGTTAAAGAGTTTTGACACACGCCTACCTCACTGGCATGCAGCAAGCACGTTTCATATGGAAACAGGAATACACTCATTTTCTTTGTAATTCCATTCCTTCACCCCCCCCCCCCCCCCGGGCGGGCACCCAGCAAACCAAAAACAACTGATTGCCATTGGCACCACCCGTGTTTTCATCTTATTATTCTACTTAAAGAGATCAGTATGCTAAACATAGACAAGATTCAGTTATTCCACTTGTAAGAAACAAACAAGTATAAAGATAACTATGAATAAACAACATAAAACAATGTCTTATTATTTATTAACAGGGTTAGAAATAGACGATAACTTACTGAAGGATAAGACTTAAGCATTGAAGAGATTGCCAAGTAAATGAAGGCAAGAAAGCACGGCCGGTGATTTAGTCGTATGGCCAGCGGCAATATCATGAATAAGATGTTTACATGAAAAACTATCAGAAAAAAGTTCCTGAAAAAATCAAAGACTTCTGCAAAGAAGTACCTGCAATAAGTGGCAAGATATTTTATGGAACTGTTGAATGAATTGAAAAAGACAAGCTAACAGAAGTACATCTGATCAATGAAAAAAATTAACAATACCAACCATAAGACGCCTATATTTGGAGATAAATCTTCAACGGTGAGAATAAATCCATAGGTACTGAAAAGGATTGATGCAGAGAAGAAGTCAATAGAACCTTCGAATAAACAGGTAAAATTTTCCAGGAAAAAAATTAATAATTTAAAACACACACATAATGAGAAATCCCATAAATAATATTCAGTTATATCTAAGTAAAGAAAACAAACACAACAAGAATAAACTAGCTCAATCATCAAAAACAATGTTCTCAGAGATACATGTTGAAAACACTCATGAATTCCGGCTCATTGAAGACAAACTCAATAGAGCAAGGGAAAGGGAAAATTATTGCTATTGAAGTTATGCAAGATGGGACATGGACTCAAGTAGCGTACTCTTTATAGAAGATCAGTGAAATACTCTTAAACAGAAAAATATCTGGCAAGGTTTTTAAAATGTATGATCCTCCAGAAATGTATACAAGAAACTCATGCTTTAATGAACAGCTGAACTGAAGTTACACGAAACATTTGAGGAGGAGGCAAGAATGCAGTCAGGCACAGCATCAATAAAAGAGCAACGACAAAAAGAAAATTAATTTACCTAAGCATTCCTTTAACTGAAAATTAAGCTCAGAGAAATTAGCTGTTATGAATATTCACCCAGAAAACATCTCATCTATTTTTATTGATATGAAAGAAATTTATACATTAGAATTAACTATTTAAGTCAGCATATGCAGTGATCTTCATACTTGCCACTAAAAAAATATGAACGGATGGGCACAATACATTAAACAATCTAATAACCGGATGTTGGGGAAAGCACCACATACCAATGCGTCAAATTTTCACTAATTTGCATATTAGTACAGCACATTAAGGTAAGATAAGCTTAAAACAATTGTTATGCCTATGGATATGTATTACAATATAGAAATGTACCTCTTAAACATCTCCGAAAGACCACCATATTCTTTTACAGAGATAGCGCACAAAATTAAGATGTATGCTATCCATATGGATGCCCACAAAATGAAAAGAAATACACGCCGCCAGATAAATGTTCCCTCCACTGGTTTGTTTGTCAATCTCTGGTATTGGCCCTGATTCTTGGTTGGTCTCTCATCTTCATCTCTTAGTAAGTTACTTTGCAGAAACAGTTTTCTCGGGGGCGTATCCGGGCAATAACCTAATAAAAGGATCACCTGGATACAGGTTAACCAATGTTATCCGATATCCACTGGAAAAAGTTAGTCAGCATATTTCTTTTCTTTTTTGGCACAAAATTACTATGAGAACATACCGGAATGACCAATACAACAGGATAGAAAGACAAATGAGATGCTATGGCCCACCCAAAAGCTGCCAGTGGTGCTATTCCTGGGAGATCGGAAGAGCAAATGACTAGGATACACATGCAATCAACCATGATAGGGGTCACTGAACTAGTCTGCAACTTAACAAGCTTGAATGTGATTGAGTAAAAATGAATGCAATATTAATGTGCAATTATTGTGAAAATAAACTAGCAGAAATAAATGGGGGGAAGTTTCCTTTACCTGCAGATGCTCCATAAAGAGACAAGACAATGAACAGATTCTCAAACGGTGATGTATTAAAACCAACGCACGTAAATATGGTGAAAGGGTTCCATAAGTACACAAGAGCAGCAATATCAACAGAGGGTAGAAACTCTATAAAAATTTGCAAAATAACATTGTCAGTTTCTTAGAGGAAGGAAGCGAAATGGTATATAATCAAAGAAAACAAGAGCTCAACGACCAGACTAAATAATCATCTCTATTTACCATTATCTTTCAACATCCTATTAAGGCTTAAACACTTCAAATTTTGACCACGTGCTTTTTGAAGAACTTGTCCAATTGCACGAATAAGAAGTGCACAGATAAGATCTGCAATGACAGAAACCACACTATATCCAAACAAGGGTTGATAGTTTGCTGAAATAATAATCCCAAGTAATTAAGTTAACAAAAATAAAATAAATATGTGTGACATATATTTTACTACGTTTTCAACAAAATAGGCAATTTATTTTATTTCCTAACAAAAATCAATAGAAAAACAAAATTAGATATGGTACCTGCATGGAAGATGATTAGGCTGTCCTTCAATCCTGCATTAGCAAATTTATTTTTCATCAATACTCAGTATCCTATAGTATGGAAACAGCTGCATTACGGATGATGTAAATGTAAAAGAAAATGGAAGGTAATTGAAGATTAAATGTTACTTCATAGCAGTAAGGGGCCCAAGAACTGATAGCAATAACGGTGACCCATGGTACATTGACCCTGCACAATCCACTCTGAAATAATCATTAAATTAAACAATATAAACCTTGAAAAGATAATCCCACTAATCGCATAAAAATTGCTATAAAAATCCAGAAAAGAAACTTCTAATCAAGCCCAGACATGCTCAGATATAAGTACTAAAATGTGAACAATACGAACCAGCATAAGGCGACACTGAAAGCTGCTTTAACCAGTATCCCTCCGCCACTACAAGTAAATGCACAAAAACCAACTAATTTAGAAATGGAAGAAGCAAAGGTGCAAATACTTATTACATCGATATACACATGCAGTTACAGAGACATTACGGCGGCGAAGGCTGGTGACGGGAGTGGATACTTCAGGGCGAGAGGAAAGATTGAGGTTTTTGGCGAAGTAAATCAAAACTAATCGGAAAATTACTGATGCAGTTGCCCATTTCCAGAACCCTAGCTTCATTTTGCTGATCTCCACCATCTTGATCGTTCAGAAATTTTCAGATCAGGGGAAAGAATTTGGAGCAGGAGCCTTGAGGCGGAAGAAAAATGTCATTTGAAAGGAAGTCTCAGTCCTTTAATAATGACACTCAATAATTTAGTCAATTAACAAAATGAAGTAAACAGAAAGCATAACAAATTTAGGAACGAAACATACAGAAAGAATTAGCAAATAGCTCTTACATTTGACCTAATTTAAAAATCCTTTTTCAAGGTAAAACATTAAAGAAAATAATAATGGAAAGACCTCATTTTGTTGAGATGAAAAAAAAAAAAAAAAAAGAATTAGTCACAAAAAATAATTTAAGCTACTTAGGGTCCGTTTTGTTTGTGTTTTTGTTTTGTGAAACGTTTTCCGTTTTCAGATTTCATTTTATATTTTCAGATTTGCTAAAAACGCGTTTTGTTTGTCTTGTCTGAAAATTGATTTTTAAAATGAAAAACTGGAAAACACGTTTTGTTTCATATTTTGTGAAAAAAATTTTGTACACATATGGCAATCGTATTTTGAAGAATTCACATGTAATAATCATATTTTGAACAATTCACAATTCACAGCCACATCTATTCAAAATATGGTAGTTAACAACGTATTTATTCCAAAAAAGAGAAGGGCAGTTTATATTCAAAAAAATATAGATACATATTTGGACCATTTTAGAGTCATAAACCATTTTCATCTTTCTTTAAATACCTTAGTGATAAGTAAAAATTTTGTTTGATTGATAATAATGATGCTGAGCAATGAACAACAATATGCTGGATGTGAATTGTCATCTTAAGCTTGTGTCGGTTGACAGTTAAAGTAAACCAATATGCAAAGGATTATGTAGAAATGGCTGACAGAATTCTTATCTCACTTCCTGACAGTTTTAGCCACGGAGTCTCAGGCAGATGCTCTCAATCAGCTCACACGTGATAAACTTGAAGGAAAGGTAGCTGTATTAATTGGTCATTAATAATTTTAACATTTTCAGGTTCGATTTATTTTCTTCCTAGATTCTCAGACTATTAATATAGACTACATCATGACTCTGTGTCATTATTCTTATGTTAAAGAGTTACTTCTGTTCCATGCAACTTGACAGACAAGTAATCTTATCTCTTTGTCACTTTTCTAATACTTATATATATGTATATATATTTTCATGTTTCCGCTACTGTACCTTATAATAAACTGTGAAAAACTCTTCAAGCGAGCATCAAGCATTTATGAAAGAAAGATTGTAATTTAGATAGTAAATGTTAAACAGGTATTATAATAATGCATGTTTCTTTACTGTATCCCCGGTGAAATTGGTCAGCTAAAAATGATGGGCTCTTATGGAGAGTAGATCGGAAGAGCACACGCAACGTTTTATTAGATCACTTTGAAACTTCATGCTATTTTTGTTCATAATAGTTTGCATTGCTAGAGAGTTCTCTGGTTGATGAATTATGCACAGAGGTACTTCATGCGTTCTCTCTTCTTTCTTTCTTTTTTTTTTTTTTTTTTTATTTTTTTTTTGGGGGGG
>CAVNYN010268993.1:0-12998 GCA_963692815.1 Nyctanthes arbor-tristis
GGATTTATTGAATGGTGATTTCTTTGGAGAATATATCACATCATATAAAGATATGCGAAAAATAATTTTTCCAAGAATATATGATAGATCAGAATGCACGTCGTAAAGAATTCATTTTAATAAATGAATACCATCCACATTCTAAATATTTTTAGAGTTCTTGCACTATACTTATTGAACAACGATATGTGTGCATAATAATTTTGGAATTACATAAATGTTATATGCTCTCTTTTCTATGGTTTAGTTTTCATATTCAAGGTTAAATTAAATTTATATTAAAAAATTCTTCATTAATGCAAATTTTTTATTAGTTAAAACTTAAAAGTACTGTTCCATAAATGACAATTTAATTAGTTCTATACGAAGTGAAAGAATTGTGTGTAACAAAATTGTAATTATTAGAAATATGTATACATGAATAAGTAATACACAATAAAATTGTGATTATTTCGTTCTTTAAATTATCAGCATTTTTTAAGCTTATTATTCTATTTCGTACATCGCACGGGCATACAACTACTATTGATTATACTTTGAAATTTGTATACACGTACGGGGTAGAACGTGGGATTAACATTTGGACTTGTTTCAAATGGCTTACATTATCAAATTCAAAGCCACTAGTCAATTTTATATTCCATTCCCTATGCAAAATTCAAAATATAATTGGAATTATAATTAAATCCAATTATAATAGGTTACCAAATAAACCCTAAAAACAATGCTATGTATCAATAATGGTAATGGTAGTCACCAATTCTGTTGATAGTGTACAATCATATATATCATAAAGTCAAACTAAAATTGGCCAATGTGATTCATTTATATGAACTAATTACTCTCTCCGTCCCACAAAGATAGTCGAGTAGTTATTTTCACATAGATTAAGAAATAATAGTTAATATAGTTGAACCATTAAATTTTACCTTATTTTTTCAAATATACCCTTATGTCTCATTAATTGTTTGAAATACTTTCAATGCAAAGGTAGTTAAATAATAATAATTAATTAGAGGTAAATATGAAAATGGAAAAATTAAATGCATCCTAAATATGATAAGTGAACAATCTTTTTGGAACGGACGAAAATGAAATAGTAAACTATTTTTGTGAGACAGATGGAGTAATTAATATCACCACTAACATAATTAGAATACACAAAAGTGATAAATAGCATTAATTACAAGAGTTGCTAGAATTTTCTTCATATATTATAGTAGTCTCTCGCTAACAATACATATTTCTTGTTTTCACACAAGCTTTTAACAACCAGGTGTTAGAAAATTGTAGCAGAAAATTTTACATCCCATCCTATGAATTTTTCAGGTGTATAAACAGCAATGATTTTTTAAGGTTTCCCGTTGACTTCTGCTAATCATTTTCTCTGGTAATTCTATAAAATCCTACTCATTATCCCCTCGTATGTATATATGTTTCAATAAGTTCGTGAACATCTTTGTTGATCACATTTATTCTTGTTATCTTATATATTTTCCTTTGTATGGATAATTTAAATGAAGTTTTCTCTTACGACAAAAATATAAGATTGAAGCTGCCATGTTTATTAACGACAAAAAATCACTTTTTAAAATTAATTAAGTTACGTTAAGTTGGTTTACATTTATGTCCACTAAAATCTAAACGATCCCAATAGCTAGCCGCTATTACTAGTCTAGAAGATTAAATATTCTCATTTTATCACCTGACCAGATAGCAAATTATGTCGAGTCTTTTATCTATCACCAAAATTGGGTAAATGAGGTAAGGCACGTTCAATCGTTTAGCTTAAAAAACCATGCTAGGCATCACTAGCAGTGACAATCTCTACTGTACAACAAACAAAAAAAAAACATGTGATTCATTTGTGTGGAGTAATCATTTAATATCACAATTAACGTTATAATTACTCACTCTGTCCCAAAAAGATATTCCTCTTTTCTTTTTTTATTCGTCTCAAATTATATTCTCATTTCCTAAGTTAATTTTTTTAGTTTTCTAATATACCCTCATTTATTATGTATAGTAATTAACAATAAAGAACAACTAAAGTAAAATATTAAATAAATCAAAGGGTATACTAGGAAATATGTTGTTGAATTATACATTTCTAATAATATTAAATGATATTTTCTTAATCTATGTAAAAAATAAAAAGGGAATATCTTTGTGGGATTGTGGGATGAAGAGAGTAAAATAAAACAAAGTGATCTAAATAACATTAGTTACTCTCATTTAAGAGTTGTTAGAACTTTTGTTTTGTTCATATATTATAGACATGGAATCGACATTGACAATACATCTTTCTTACCCTTAGAAAATTACAGCAGGTGATTGAACTAAATCCATGTATCTTTCAGGTGTAAAAATGTCAATTATCTTTTGAGGTTCCCCTGCATTTGACGTCTTCTGATCCCATTTTCAGGCAATTCTGTATAATCCGGCCAATTCGTTAAACACTAGCAAGTACATATATTTGAACAAATTCATGAAATCCTTTATATTCCATTCAAATAAAACAATGATCCAAGACCCTTCTGAGGAGGAGTGGAGGTGGAGAAAACCACCACTTCCAGGGTCTAATAAGAAGTCCCACTTAGCAATGGACAATGGCGCGAAGCATGAAAATAGCAAGACTCTGGTGTCCGTCCCAACTCCGGAGGGTCAACTAAAGCATTCGACTCAGCCGCGGGTGCCACTAGTCTACCTACCACCGAAGAAAAGAAGGGTTGATTCTGCAGATTCAAGTTCAATTAGTTTAGAGGATTTGCCCATGAAGAAGAGAACACTTGTTCAAGGTCCCTACTCTTATTATATGAGCAGTGATGAATGTTCAGCAGGTTATCAAATGGGTATGATCCCTGTCCCAAGTACTGAAAGTAACATTATTCCAGTCCAGGTTGATGGAACTCCAAAGCAGATTGTATGTAGCATTTGTGGTAGAGAATTCCCGAGTTTTAGAGCATTGGGCGGCCACAAAGCCCATTGCAAGAAGAGACAATTAGTCGAGGATGAAGATGAAGACTTTGTCATTGGCCCTCACAACAAGAAGAGACGCCCCTCAAAGGTGAATGCCAAGAGTTCGTGTTCTAACACAATTGTAGTGTATGAGCCAATAAACATAGACGCCGCTCCCCTTGCCACCCGTAGCTACCAATGTGCAGTGTGTGAGAGGAATTTCTCGAGTGGACAGGCGCTAGGAGGTCACAAGCGGTATTGTAATGGGCTAACCATGCAAGGTGTAGTTGCTCAAAGCAATAGTACAATGGTGGGTGTTGGTCGCGATGAACTTGTGCCAAACGAGGTGTTAGGACTACCGTGGTATGAATGAGAGTACTTCTAGTTGTAGTTCGTGCTTTTCCCCACCTGAATTTTCTCGTTCTCTCCTTCTAAATGGTTATGCTATAGAGTGCTTCTATGTTTAGGATTACAATTATGTATCTCCATATTAATGTTGGAGTTGAACCTTATTATTATATGAAATTAATTGTATCAAACTCCACTTTCAAAAAAAAAAAAATTGTATCAAACTCCAACAATTAGAAGAAATTTTCTGGAGGTCAAATGTTTGAAGTAATTTGTTTGACACTAAGAAATTAACGTCAAATCAAAGATATTCTCTTCTTCATGACTTTCGATAAATTCATGTTATAGTGCCTTGTTGAATGCAATCAAACACAATTTAAAAATAATTTGGGCATTTTAATGGTTTTTTTTTTTTTGGCTTTTTATAATTTGATTTGGTTATCTAATATCTTCAACGAACACTAGGATATGAATTCTCAATATATGTTGAACTCACCAGTTGAGAACAAATCCTTTAAGCGTGAGCGGAAGGCCAGGTTAGCAAGAAGAGATAGTGGCCTCCAATGAGCCCTCACTCAAATTTCAAATTGAAGTACAACCAAACTGCTTGAAATGAGCAAAGCTAAACACACATGTAGTGCACAGAAGTACAAGTTAACCCTCACAAGAATTGACAAGCTCTTAGTTCTAGTCATTAAGCCAATGCCACACAAGGCTTGACTACTCCAAATTATTATCCAATAATTATAAGTCTACCCAATCAAACATTAATGGATTTGTGGAGTGGCCCTTTCGTCCAATTCAATCCATAACCCCAAGGCCTATAAATTATTACACATGGATATCAATAGTATTGGTGTCTCGCATTAACTAACCAATATCTAATAAAACTTTTAGTACTCGTAGAGTGTTGATCGAGTTTGTAGTTTAGTTAAATCGGGAACTGATAAATGGATATAAGGGGGCCTTGTTTTTGATAAACCTTTTAGTACCCGAAGAGTATTGTTTCCATTTGTAACGAGTTCATAGTTTTTAATATTATTGATATATAGTACTAGAGATTTTTCCTAACGTCTCTCTTAATATGCAATATTTGTGCAAATCTTGTGCAAATTATGTACGCATGTGTTAAATAGTTGATCATACTCTTGTTTTAGTTAGAGAAAAAGAAAGACACATTTCTCTCTACCTAGTAATTAACCTCACGATCCACTTTATAAGAGGAGAAATAAAGAAGGTGACAAAAATATCAGTTATCAAAACAATTAAGTTCAAGCCTTTTATTGCAAATTTTGTCTTGTCATCTTGACAAGTAAGGTATTTCTTGCTCGTCAGCAAGTTTGTCATCAGTTCTTTTCAATTTTCGATTTCGGTTGCCGATTGACAGAATGGATCTTGAAGATGTATATTCAAAACTAACACTTGAAGAAGAGGAAGGAGGAGTTGAGTTGGAAGGGGATGAAGCAGAATCTATAAGGGGAGACTTTCGTTTTTATCTGGTAGGGTGTTTCCTCACAGAGAAGGCGGTAAATGTCATAGCTATGAAGAACATTTTGGCAACATTGGAGCCCAATGAAGGGGGTTTGCCTGAGAGAGTTTTCTTCCTTCTTGTTCGTGTTTCAGTTTTTTCACCCCATAGATATGAATAGAGTTCTAGATGGGGGGCCTTGGACATTCGACCAACACCTTTTTATTACTTAAACAGCTAGGAGAAAGTGAGAATCCATCAAAGGTTGAACTTTTTCACACAAGCATTTGGATCCAGGCTCATGATGTCCCAACTGGTTTCATGTCTGAAAACATGGCGGAGCAATTCAGAAATTTTGTTGCCAAATTCATCTCTTCTGACCCTAATAATTTTAAAGGAGGGTGGAATTCTTTTTGATATACGTCAATCACTTCGACATAAGATGAAGATTAAGAAGTCCAGAGGGGATTGGTGTGGATAACTTTTAAATATGAGGGTCTTTCGACTTTTTGTTTTGTTTGTGGGTTGATAGGGCATTCTGAGAGGTTCTGTCAGAAACTATTTGATTCAATAGATGGCCAAGTTGAAAAACTCTATGGCCCTTGGCTACGTACTTCTAACCGTATCAGAGAGCGCTAGCTATGAGAAGAACCACCGAAGGAGGCAGCTAGCACCAATCAAGGAGATAAAGATGGAATGGCTATTGATAAGGAAGTCAGTGATAACCTTCTTAATGTGAATCAGTCTCACAAAGGAAAAGAGAGATTTGGAGACAAACAGATATGGGAAGTTCTCAACAAAATAATTTTGGAAAGGCAACTTGCATGGATGTCACGGAGTTGACCTCGCATGACCCTAGTGAAGTCATAATAATAGATCCCAAAAGACGTCAGGCGGAGTATCTGGGTCTTCTTGAATCGTCTAGTCAAGAAGAGGTGAAAGGTCTAACTCATGACCCAAGTCAGCTTTCAAAAAACATAGAAGCGGTGGGCCCTGCACTGTAGGCCCACTGAGAACAATGAGTACCCTTAGCTGGAACTACCAGGCTTAGCAACCCAGGGGCAGTCTAGGTCCTAGTGGATAGTTCGCCAACAACGAGCTGATTTTATTTTTCTGAGTGAAATATTAGTGGGCCGCACTCAAATGGAACAAATTAAACTAATGTCGGGCTATGAGGGACTCTTAGTTGTCGAGAATTTGGATCACAATAGAGGTATTGCTTTGCTTTGGAAGTCCAAGATGATGGCTGCTTTAATTAGCTAGTCGAGAAACCATATAGATGTGGAAGTCTCTATTGCCAATTGATACCAACATTATGATCAAACAATTATGTACCAACCTTATGATCATAGAAGTATGCACCGACCTTATGACCTACGACCATGATCATTTATGATTATCTTATGACGATACGACTGTGATAATTTATGATCATAGAGACTAAAAAATGATCACACTATAATGACGGTTATTTAAACTTTATCCATTGAGATACAGTAGTTAAGCATTAATAATTAATGAGCGGTTATGAAACAGTTAATTAACTACCTTTTTATTTTACCTATATATATATGAAGCTGAATAAGACAAGGGATGATGATTTTTCTCCTAATTCTCTTACCATTAAACATAACACAATTATCACGTCATAAAACTAACAAAACAAACGATTTAGAATCATTTGGCGCCGTCTGTGGGAAAGAAATCATCTTGCCATGTTTGCTTCATGTCGCCGACGACGGAATGAGGGGCCACCACTAGAAAATATGGACCCTCCAAGGGAGAATACGGAGCCTTCTACAGCGGAGGCATTTGTGACTCGTGACCAATTTGATCAGCGCATAGATGCTCTTCAAATGCAAGTGCAAAACCTTGTAACCTTGTCGCATAATCAGCAAACACCTCCATTTCCCCCTCCAGCCACCCATGAAACATCTGCTCATCTTCTAGATGTCCGAGGGTCAACTCAAGTTGTTGAGTCAGTCTCTGAGGCCAATCATAAAGTGACAACTACGGTCGTCCCTACTCTTGGTACTCTTTTGGAAACACGACTCAAAGACTTGGTGAACAAAAAATTAGAAGAAGCCATTATGAGGAAAAAAGGTCATCGACCAATTATTGTCAAAGAAGAACCTTTTTCAGAAGAGATCATGCAAGTTTCTCTTCCTGTCAATTTTAAGATGCCACGTTTTGATAAGTACAATGGTACAAGTGATCCAATTGATCATTTGCGTGCTTATCAGGATTTAACACGATTGCATGGAATTGTAGATGCCGTCGCTTGTCGTGCTTTTCCTTCTACCCTCCACAAAGAAGCAAGAGATTGGTATGATACATTGGCTCCTAAATCAATCAAGTCATTTTCAGATTTTGCTACGAAATTTGCAGCCTTTTTTACGAGTAGTGCTCATCAAAAGAAGACTGCCATAGGATTGATGAAGATAACTTAAGGAAAAGATGAAGCACTCTGTGATGACATTACTCGCTTTAATCGGGCTGCATTAGGGGTAAAAGATTTGCAGATGTCCTCAGTAGTCACAGCTATGGTGAATGGCCTTCATAATCATGGTTTCCTAATTTTCCTTTCCAAATGAGCACCGGAAACTATGACGGAATTATTAACTTGAAATGAGATTGTGAGGAGAATGCAAGTAACAAAATCCTTTCGAGAACCTCTTGTTGATTCTAATCAGCGAAAACTAGAGGTTAACCATAACAACGAAGACAAATATCCTCAGTGAGACCATTTTCGACCATCTAGATCATACTGATTGATCATTTCAATCATACATTCCTCTTAAACAATTCATACGTCAATGTATTGGCTGAGGTAAAGGATGGGAAAGATTGGCAATGGCCAAAACAAATGGTCGCTTCTGCTCATCATCGTAGCATAGACAAATACGAGCATTGAAAGATAAAATTCAAAAGTTGACTGATCGGGGAATATTGAACAAATTCCTCGCTTGAGCTTTCGACCATATCTGTGTCCAACATGATGCGGCATTTATATCATGATACAATATGAAGCATTTATATCATCGTTTTAACGAGGATGCTCGGCCGAGCATAATCTCAAAAAGACTCAAACAATTGACATAATTGTTTTTTTTCGAGCATGTCTTTTATAGACTATAAAAAAAGACTCCATTTATCATAGTTCTTGTAAAGCGAGGACAGAATATGATTTATTCGACATTCGACATGATTTGTCGATCTTCAATGGTGGATGGTATACATTTATGAGCAAAATGATTGACATTTGACATTTTCGACATTCGACATGATTTGTTGATCTTCGATGGTGGATAATATGCGTTTATAAGCAAAATGATGAGCATTTGACATTTTCGACATTCAACATGATTTGTTGATCTTCGATGGTGGATAATATGTGTTTATGAGCAAAATAATCGACGGGCAAAATGTTTTCGAGCAAAATTTGATGAGCACCAAACAACGAGATAAGCAAAATGCCTTAGATGGTGGATGATATGTGTTTACGAGCAAAATGATCGACGAGCAAAATGCTTCAGACCAAATTTGACGAGCATCAAGCAACGAGCAAAACTTTTTTGAGGTAAAATCCATCAAGAAAATGATTGACGAACAAAATGCTTCCTACCAAATTTGATGAGCATCAAGCAACGAGCAAATCTTTTTTGAACAAAAATCCATTGATGAGCAAAATTTGTTCGAGCAAAAATCCACATTATCCAATAAACAAAAATCGTGGAAAAATCATGAATGGTCAAACATGAGTTTTAAACAAATCACACTGAATATAAATAATTTATAAAAAGAAAACATGCAAATGCTCAAAATATCTTTGCCGAATACTCTTATTTAATCAAACGACCATTCGACAATTTCGTAGGGGACTAATGATACTAACATTATGATCAAACAACTATATACCGACCTATGATCATAGAACTATGTACCGACCTTATGACCATACGACCATGATCATTTATGATTATCATATGACTATACGACTATGATCATTTATGATCATAGAGACTAAAAAATGATCACACTATAACGACGGTTATTTAAACTTTATCCATTGAGATACAGTAGTTAAGCATTAATAACTAATGAGCGGTTATGAAACGGTTAATTAACTACCTTTTTATTTTGCCTATATATATATATATATATATATGAAGTTGAATTAGACAATGGATGATGATTTTTCTCCTAATTCTCTTACCATTAAACATAACACAATTATCACGTCATAAAACTAACAAAACAAACGATTTAGAATCACCAACATTCTCATTGGAGACTAACGGGCATCTATGGAATTCCTGACAGAAATAGACGGCATGAGAGTTAGAGTCTGATTCGCCTATTGGCCTCATCATCATCATTTCCTTGGTATATGATAGGAGATTTTCACGACATTCTTTGCTAGGAAAGAAGAAAAATACGGAGGAGCTAATTATCCCACTCGACTTATCAATGATTTCAGAGGGGCTCTAGTTGGCATTGATCTCCATGATCTTGGGATTATTGGGAATCAATTTACATGGATTGATATTTTCCAAGAAGGATGTGTCTACAATCTAGGCATATTCTCATCTGATCATTCTGTTATATTCCTACAACCCCTACCCTTTCAACCTTGTTCTTTTGTGAGGAGGTTTAAATTTGAGAATTTTTGGCTTCGTAAACCAAATTGTGAGGAAGTTATTAGGCAGAGTTTGACGAATCATTGTTCCCATCCATTTTAGGAACGCTTGGGTGAATGTGGTTCTGATTTGATATGTTGAAGCAGGAAACTAAAAGGTAAATTTTCTTCACAGTTGCAGCATTGTAAGGCAATTATAGCTTGGTTCCAGAATTCACAAGATGCTCAATCTGTTGTAGAGGACTTTGAGACTCTTTATCAGCAAGAAACGACCTGGAAGTAGAGAGCTAAAGAATTCTAGTTGCGGGAAGGGGATTCCAACACTCGTTTCTTTCACGCGGCGGCAACAGCTTGGAAAAGCCTAAACAATGTAGACTGACTGAAAGATGGCCTAGGTAAAAGATAATGGCCTCTACGATTTAATGCTGAATTAGTTTTAGTCACTTTTTACTTCTTCTCGTAACAACAAAACTCCAAATTATGCTGTAAACAGGGGCGGAGCTACAGGGTTGCACAAGTATGCACGTGCATACCCACTTTTCCCAGATTTTTTTTCAGGTTATTTTTGGAAGGTTGAATTTCAGAGTTCAAACGACCATGGTTGGTGCACAGTGGCTTAAGCGAAGAAGAAGGAGGAAGGTAAGAGTCAATATCAATATCACATCTTCTAATAAACTTCTTTTCTCTCTACTGCATTACTTTATTGACCTAGTTAGAATTAAGAGCTGGTTTGAAGCTCTTTATTTTTCCTCTTTATAATTTCACCTACTATTATTTGACTGTTGATTTGACAGCTACTCAACAATCACCACACATTTCAAACTTCAATTAAATATCCACCACTCATTTCCATTAATTATAGTTTCTCTTTATAAATTGAAAAAATAAAGAGCTTCAAACAAGATCTAAATGAATACACACTATTCACCCCACGTCTTTCTCCATTCTGTCCTTATTTCCTGTCCCTTTTTCCCTCCTGTTCTTTTTTTTCTTTGAAATGTATCTCTTTTTGTGTTCCTTATTTCTTGTACTGCTTTTCTCTTTTTCTCGTCATTTCTTTATTTTTTATTAATTTATTTATTTTGAACTTATTTTGATTAGTTTATTTTAGTGTTAATTAGATTTAAGAGTGGTTGCCACAAAAAAACTAAATTTAAGAGTATTTTTTAACAAAAATTGTCAAGCAGGAGGTAAATTTTGAAGAACATATTCAATTGATTAAAACTGAATATATGAAATATATACATAAAAATTGAACAAGCATTTTTTAATTAAGAAATTTAATTATTATCAAATATTACTTTGAACAATTGTTTAATTAGGTATATTAAGAATGATATTTTTGACACTATTAAAAATTAATAATGATGTAATTTTATGATGTCAACAAAAGTACAAGTAAAAGTATGATACAATCGTATTAGAAAATTTCTAGGTTGATCGTATTAATATAGTAGAATTTTTTTTAGTACCAATTTGTTGCTTCAAAATTTTCTTTTGCAATATAGGATCAGTTAAAGGGTTTTGATTATTATTATAATTTGAGCATACCCAACTTTCCGACTCTAGCTCCGCCACTGGTTGTAGAGCATATTAACAATTAGATTGGTGAAGAACAGAATGGGGTGTTACAAGAAGTGGAGGCTACAGGAGCGACGCCTTTAGGGGCGCTAGGTTTGTCGCGCCTATAGATATTACTACAGGAACGAGAATGCGCCCCTATTCACGTTCGTTCCTGTAGGCCTAATATTTCAAAATTTTGGCTTAAAAAATAAGCGCATTTCGGGCCAACCTAAATTCTTTTATCACTGTATATTGGCTCTCTCATTCTTCTCTTCTCCAATTTTTTATCCCCTTAGAATATCACCACCGCTTAGAAATTGATGTCGGCGATCTACCACCGACGAGAAATCTGCCTTAGGTTAAAAAATTGGTGGGTTTGTGTTTTATTCTCTTTGTTATTAAAATTATTTCTTAATTTTTGTGCTCACTTTTCTACGAATTTGACACCGGTGGCTGTTCTCTTTTCTGCAAATCTGCCATCGACAATCGGTGCCGCCTCTCGTTTCTATTCTGTCGACTAAGAAGGTTAGTTTCATTTTTTCACTCATTTTCTGTAATTTGTCTCTTTTCTTGAAATTTGACCAGTGTCCAACCACCGGCACCGGTCTCTCTATGCTTTTTTTCAACTGTCGATCATGTTAGTATCGTGTGGCTCTGGGCTTTTTTCAACATTTACCTAAATTTTCGTTATGATCATCAATTATATTGGAAGGCTAGGACACAATTCACTTCTCTTCTTTTCCCTGATTTTTTTGACCATAAATTTCACCGTGATTTATTATTATTATTTGAAAAGATAATCGTTTATTGGTGTTTTATTTTTGGTCATTTTACCCCTGAACATGTAGTCTTGGAGAAGGCACAAGAAGAAAATGTATGTTACACATTGGGTTTTAAGGTTGCTTTTATGATTTATCGAATTAAGTTTGATTTTCTTGGATTCTTGTTGGTTTTTCGTGAGGCTTTGTGGATGAGATTTAAGTAGATGACAATATTATTTTGCAAATTTAGTTTCAAAGGCAGTGGCTGAAAAACTTGTGGATGAGATTTAAGTAGATGAAAATATTATTTTGCAAATTTAGTTTCAAAGGCAGTGGCTGAAAAACTGTAGTTACTAATTGCTGAAAATTTGAATTTTATAGGGGAGATCCCTATCTTCCTTTGGTGAATACAAAAGGCAGCAAGAGGTGCATATGAGAGCTATTCAAATAGATAGAAATTTTCTCAAAGCTTGGGGTGATCTAACAAAGGTATCCGGGGAACACGACGCTCTTCCGATCTCTCGTATCCAATATATAAATCTCACTAACCGGAAATGATTATTGTTGTTTGTCTTGGACAAGTTTTTGCCATAAAGTGAAAAAGAAAATTGTATTTGTTTTCTGTTTGTGACTATGTGTGGGACCCAAATTGTATGGATTCTTATGTTATTATTGGGTCAGAATGGAACCTTGTCATTAAACTATAAAAACTATAATATGATTCTGTAATGAAATATTTTTTAAATGTTATGTTGATGAAAGTCATTGCCACTTTGAGATATCCCTGAAGTAGAAATGGAAGAATCAAGTGAGATGGAAGGGTGGAAATAAGGGTAGCAATCTTTTCAGTCTTGACAGTCATTATCTTTGATCTCCATTTCTATATGGTTTCCATGATTTTTAGTAATGTATATGATTTGATTGCAGAGAAACCTCTGGATTTTCAGGGTTGGCAATTATTTAAACTGAATTCTGTGCCATGTAATGATCTTTTGGCAGTTCTATCAAGACATGGCAAAGTCAGAACCTTGTCATTAAACTATAAAAACTATAATATGATTCTGTAATGAAATATTTTTTAAATGTTATGTTGATGAAAGTCACTGCCATTGATGAAAGTCACTGCAACATTGAGATATCCCTGAAGCAGAAATGGAAGAATCAAGTGAGATGGAAGGGTGGAAATAAGGGTAGCAATCTTTTTAGTCTTGACAGTCATTATCTTTGATCTCCATTTCTATATGGTTTCCATGATTTTTAG
>CAVNYN010268995.1:0-48951 GCA_963692815.1 Nyctanthes arbor-tristis
CACATACAGATATATAATTTAAACGAGTTGAAATAAAAAAAGAATAATATACAATAGTTAATGATAATTGCTTACACAGATAACTGCGGTTTGATAGGAAAGTCACGCATGTTAACCATTTGAGAGTCAAAGAAGTATACCATATTGCGTGATAGACATAGCATCAGTAACATCCAGTGGTTTCTGGAATATTTTATAAGAATTTAAATTTGAATATTTAGCGACAAATAACTAAAATTCAGGTTAAGGCAAAACAACAGATAAATAGTTACATTGATTTTACCCTATAAAATACAGTGTGAGAATATACTTTTTATCCATCATGTTTCCCATTGTGTGGAGCATGTACTCGTAACTCATCAGTTGTGTTGTTTCATGATTGATTGACCCGACCAGCAATGGACAAAGAAACCCGATATTTTGAATCTCAAATTGGTTGCATAAATGGTGTAGGTACCTGAAATACATTATACTAAATGTGAAATATTAAATTAAAAATTATACGATGTACTTAATTGTGAGGGATTGAGGAAGTCTTATATTGCCCAAACTTGTAAAATAGGTGCGTTCAGCCAGTGCATGTTGAGCAAGTCGGTTATATCAGTGACTGAAACACTAATTTCACTATCCATTTGGTCGGGGTAGAGAAACAAATCTCTCCCATTCGGCACCTCAAAGAAATCCGTATAGTGTGGCAGTTTAATAGTCAGATCATGCAACGTTTTGAGGCTAGGAGTTAGGAAAACCAATGTTGCATCGTCAACGAGATTAGGGCGAGCAGAGGAAACTTCAAAACTCACGTACTATTTTCCTTTTCCCTTTGGTGATGCTCGCCCGCGTAATGGTTCCTGCAGTGAAAATTTGTTTGTCATCAGTGTTAATTAGGAATCCAAAATCCAGAAAAGCTTATTCTGTAAGGTCAACTAATTATCTCGCTTAACATCACTAAATGTCCGGGCCACTGAGTGTAACCGCCTTCACCTATATCCACCAATTGCTGGGCGTATAAATTTGGCACTGGAAGAGGATAACTGAGTGCATCTTCATACACAAGGTCAATTACGACTTTGTAGTGACCGGGCAATAACAGTGCACCGTGCACCAACATAGTAGCTTCTAATGGATAAACCATACCCACCGCTACAATTTTAGTTATGCCATAGCAATCAAGGGCGAGACGACACGAGGTTGGCTTCGTTGGATAGTCAATACACAACAAAATAATGTTAGCTGTAAGTATTGGAATGAATCCGAATGTCGACATAACAAAACGCTATGAATACCTCAATGTTAAGAGCTGACGGGGAATCAGTCGACTAGTGGCTACTACGAGTCGTTGGTCTGACTAAAGGACTCGTTGCAGTAGGTATTTTTCTTGTATGAAATTGTGTGGGCATTTCAATGCCATAGCGTTGGAGAACAGAGGCCATCTGTGATTGTATCATATCAATGTGAGCCTGCATCTGGGTCATAGTCTCTCTCCCTACTCTCTCAGTAATGCTGGCCTCCATCTCTGATTGGATGACTTTTCGAATATCCTCTACTGACATGACCCCACTCATTCGGGCCCTTGGCTCTTCAGGGCATCCATAAATGTTCCTCACACTGACGTATTCACCGTAACCCTTCACTCGGCCAAAGTGCTCATCTTTGCCGAGTGCCACCGACAATATATCCTGCTGTCTCTTTGGGATAAACGCCCTTTTACTGGCATTCCCGTGCAATTCTTTCTGTTTCAAACAGAAAAGGAAAATACAATACATGTGAATAAAGGGCAGGTAAATTAAACAAAGAGAAAATTATTAATGTATACTTACAATTTTCTCAAAAGCCACCTTGGTTTTATCAGTCGGCATAAAATAATTTCCGTCGGGACCCTTATGATACCTTGCTCGAGCCCAGTATAGGCTGCGATCATTGATCTGAAGGGTCAAACTAACTGACCCACATGATGATGAGGAAGATAAGGGGTCAACAACTGCCCATTCCACCCTCCTACGAGCATAACCAGCAGAGCCTAAAAAGAGTAGGTGTTCATTTTGCGCTTGACTCGGCCTCGCCTTTCTGCCTTTCTCCTGAAAGTTAATTTACCAACTGCTTTATTTTTTTCTAATGCTGAGACAGTAATATAAAATTTGTTTTAGATGGTACCAAGAACTCTGGAGTGGCGTGATCCTGCTTGAACTGATCCCACTGATCTGGCGAAATGATCCCCTTATAAAGATCACATGGAGAACTATATTTTTTGTGCTTCGCATTGATGAACTTTTTTACGAACTTATTTCAGAAGTCCTTCAATCTCCTCCCAGCTTTGATCAATGAAACATGCTTCAAATCATCATTCTCGAGTTTGAATCTTGTCTGCAATAGAAGAGTATGCACATTAACTGATTGAACCATGTAAACTCATTATTGGTAACAAATTAAACTATGTAAATTCATTCAAATACCTTAACGTCTTGCCATATGAGATCCTTAAGGGATTGCTCAACTGATTTCCAATCTTTGTAGTTTATATACACATGGATTCGAACTACATTCCCCACGTACTTGCCAAACTCTGAAGCAAAAGGCCCGATAGGCTGCCCAAACTCGTCCAATTGAACTGCTACGTCCTTCTGCTTCTTTTTCTTGCAAGTTGATGCACCTCTCCTCCGCTTCTTTTTACTGCTAGCCTCCTCACCTGTTGTACCTGAGTTGTCTGACATCAAAAGTGTTCACTCTACGTCCCTACCTGCATATAAGCACAAACACAACCACAGTTATACTAGTGTAATGAACAAAGTTACAAGTAAAACAACGAGATACTAGCGATTATGTAGGAAATAATTAGCAATGCATTTATAACACAAAATGAAAATGATCTTACATGACGATGCTATCATGCATGGTGGTCAACCCACATGCCTTTCTCATGATCAGAACGCATGTAATTTGTGTCTATGTTATCATTCCCTGTAGGTACATGTTGTATACCAACAGAGAATGGAGGGGTTTCGTCAAATTGATCATACTCTTCCTCGTCGACCACATCATCAACACCAACTATACGTCTCTTACCTTGAAGGACGACTGACCACTTAGCTTCAACAGGATCAACAACGTAGAAGACTTGTTTTGCTTGTGATGCAAGTATGAAAGGATCATCAAGATAGCCTAACCGACCAAAGTCTACCGGAGTGAAACCTAATTCGTCAACCCAAACACCCCAACAATGGCGGAAAATACATTTCAAACTGGTATAGCATGATAACAACATCAGCTTGCAAAGTATCCAATGTCTTGGGATCAACGACCTTGCAACAAATTGTGCTGAAGAAGAAGTAGAGCTTAGTTATGACTTGTCTAACATGTTTTGGCAATATACCTCAGATTTCAACCGGCAAGAGCTGCTGCATTAAGACATGACAATCATGAGACTTCATTCCAACCAATTTCAAATCTCTCATACTTACAAGTCTCCTGATGTTCGACGAATAGCCAGATGGAACCTTAACAGTATTTAGACACTCACAGAGCTAGTTTTCTCTTGTTTAGACAAAGTATAGCATGCAGGGGTAAAAATGTAAGCTTTTCAAACTCCTGCGGCGCCAACTGCTCCTGTATCCCCATTTCTACCATGTCTTTTCTAACTTTGATACCGTCTTTCATATTTCCAGGAATATTCAATAATGTTTTGATGAGACTATCACACACCTTTTTCTCCACGTACATTACATCGAGACAATGTCTAACTTGTAAGTGTTGCCAGTATGGTAGATCCTAAAATATAGATCGCTTCTTCCATATACTATTCTGCGGAGATTTTGAAGTTTTACCATACATAATATTAACACTTTTAACCCTCTCATAAACCTCTTTTCCTGTTAACGGCAAACGAGCAACTCGAGTCTCGGTTCTCCCATTGAAAGCTTTTTTCTTCTTCTGATACGGGTGGTCAGATGGAAGAAAGATCCGATGACTCATAAACATATTTTTCTTGCAGTTAATCAACCAAAGATCAATCGTCGCATCTTCACATACGGGGCATGCCTTAGCTCCTTTGGTAGTATAACCTGACAAGTTACTGTATGCTGGAAAGTCATTTATGGTGCAAAAAATCATTGCACGTAGTGTGAAATGTGATCGGCTATGTGAATCGAACTCCAACACGCCTTCATTCCACAACAACTTCAAATCATCAATGAGTGGCGCAAGGTACACATCTATATCATTTCCCGGCTGTTTAGGCCCTGAAATCAACAGCGACAACATTATGTACTTCTGCTTCATACACAACCAAAGAGGAAAATTGTAACACACTAAAATAACTGGCCAAGTGCTATGTCGACTGCTCATATTACCATGCGGGTTCATTCTATCTGTACATAGTCCAAGCCTAAGATTCCTATCTTCGCCACCAAATTCAGGAAACATCTTGTTTATATTCCTCCACTGTAGAGAATCAGCTGGGTGTCTGAGCTTTTCATCTTCTTTCCTCCCATCAGCATGCCATCGCATTTTCTTTGCATCATTTGCATTAGTAAATAAATGTTTGAATTTAGGTATTATTAACAGGTACCATAACACCTTTGCCGGAGGGCCTTTCTTGTTAGTACGTTTATCGTGGTTGCCTTTTCTCTTATACCTCGACGCTCGACACTTTGGGCACACATGCAAGTCCTCGTACTCCTACCGGTACAAGACACAATCATTGGATATGCGTGTATCAGCTCTATCTCAATACCCAACGGGCACAACAATTTCTTTGCCCCGTAGGTCGAGCAAGGAAGCTCATTATCATCGGAAAGCATGTCTTTTAGAAGTTCCAACAACCCTGTAAAACTCCTGTCACTCCATCTATTCTTTGCTTTCAAATTATACAATTTAAACACGACAGACAACCTTGTAAACTTATTACATCCAGGAAACAATGGCTTTTCAAAATCGAGGAACAAGCCATAAAAAATGTGTGGAGTCTCATTGAAATCATCTTCTATATCACGGATCATTTCATCAATCCGGTCGTTCTGGACATCATCATTATCTTCTCTTACCAGATTAATTTCATCTGTACTTTTGTTTGCCGTATTTTCCCCCTGAACATCCTCATTGACACCAGTGCTAACCGTAGGAAATAAATCCTCACCATGCCAAAACCACTGTGTATAACCTTCGTTAAAACCACGCCTAATCAAATGGTGCTTCACTTCTATATAACTACTATATTTTTGCAGATTCTTACAATCGCGGCAGGGACATACTATCAGTTCTTCCCGTTTCCTTTTTCTATTATTCTCTGCAAATTTTATAAACTCTTCAACCCCTTCCAAATATTCTAATGTGGTACGTCTCCCATGCATCCAACTCCGATCCATATACTCACAATTGACCTATGTAAAGATATTCAAAAAATGAATTACTTCTATTTAGCTGGTTATTTTTTCTCACTTATGGAATGCACTGATACGTTATTTGATTTTCTTAATTTATTTGGTCAATAATGCTTATTAATTATATATTTATTCTCATAGCAATAATATTAATCGATGTATAAATATCTTTCTATAAGCCTCCAATCTCAAATTTCATAAATATCTACCTAAATCATATATACCCAACACAATATATATATGTACCCATAACAAAGTGTGCGCATATATATATATATATATAGCAAATATATATATACACACACACACACATATATATATATCAATATAAAAAAATATATATTTAATAAAAAATCATAATTTAACAAATTAACAAAAAAAATTACATATAACAAAAAAAAAATATTTAACAAAAAATCATAATTTAACAAATTAACAAAAAAAAATCACATATAACAAAAAAATATATTTAACAAAAAATCATAATTTAACAAATTAACAAAAAAATCACATATAACAAAAAATATATTCAACAAAAAAATCACAGTTTAACAAATTAATAAAAAAATCACATATAACTAAAAATATATTTAACAGTTAATATATACACATATATACCCATATTTATTAATTTTAACAAAAACCTTACCATTCATAATTTCTACATCCAAAATAAATATATCTTTTACACAATAATCATATAACAAATTAAAAAATTAAAAAATTCCAATATATCTTTCACACAATAATCATATTACAATATATAACAAAAAATTCCACAACTTTAACAAATTAAAAAATAATCATATATAAAAATGTATACATATATACACGTCTCAACCAAATTTCACAAAAACCCTTAATATCATAATTTCTAGCTAAATTCAAAATCCTAAATCCAAACTGAATCCAAAATCTTAAATCCAAACTAATTAAATCTAAAATTCTAAATCCAAATTAAATTTTTATACCTTTGAAACTACTTTGAAAATTAAAAAATTCCAATATATCTTTCACATAATAATCATATTACAATATATAACAAAAAATTCCACAACTTTAACAAATTCAAAAATAATCATATATAAAAATTTATACATAAATACACTTCTCAACCAAATTTCATAAAAACTCTTAATATCATAATTTCTAGGCTAATTCAATCCCAAATCCTAACTAAATCCAAAATCTTAAATCCAAACTAATTAAATCCAAAATTCTAGATCCAAATTAAATCCAAATTAAATTTTTATACCTTTGGAACTACTTTGAAAATCGGGAGAAAAAAAGGCAGTGCATGAGCACTTCGCTCGCCGTCCGTTGGCTATCCGCCCGCCGTTCGCCGCCTCCGAACGATTTTTGCTTTAAACTGTAAAGAAATCAGTGGAGACATGAATCATAAGACCCAAAAGTACAAAGAAGATGAAAAATCAAGTAGCATTACCACTGCGCGCCGTTCCGCAGCCACCGCTTACCGGAGAGGTTCTTTGGGTAAAGAATTACGGAATTTGGGGGTCAATATGGGGAGAAATAATTTTTGCAATGTGATTCAACACTGAAATAAGCTCAAGGTACTCTTCAAATGGTTTTCTTGTGCGTGAAATTTCATTGAAATTAGATTTGCGTAGAAGTAGGAGCTCAAAACGTTAAGTGCAGAATGTTCAAAAGAGGATCTGCGGCTGTTTTGTAAGGAAATGGGCGGAAACTGATGCCTTTGTTATTTTTAGGCATCGGTCTAAGTAAGGGACGGACAGCTAAGCTAATTATGGGCGTCAGTTGCCATATGAGTTCAAGCGCCTTTTGGGCGTCGGTTCTTAGTAAAGGACCAACGCCTATTGTTAAGCATTAATTTCAACTTTGCCACCACATTTTGTTTACGCGTCCCTTCTTCTAAAAACCGACGTGTATTCCCAATTTTTTGTACATTTCTGTAGTAGTGCAAGAACTAATGTCCATCAAATTGCATCTCAATTATGTTTAAAATATTGGGTTTCAATCTAGAAGGGGAATGAAGGATAAAGCCACAATACATATTTGGATAAGATTTGAGTAAAAATCATGGAAAAAGCGATCAAATCATGTATGAACGTCTATCAGATCAAATATAGGGGAAACATTTTAGGCACTTCATAGTGGTTGCGCCGGTGACAAGGAAACCTGGAGTTAGGGTGGGCATAAAACCCGCCAACCCGACTGACCGACCCAATTGGGTCAGTTTAGGTTGGGCATTTTTAACCCGTGGTTTGGTTGTTTTATTGACATAACTAGAATTGGGCTGGATTGGTTGACGGGTTCAAAGGAATAAACCCATCTGAATCTGGCTCAAACCGAAATTCATTTGTATTTTTATTTTTTTGACAAATTCAAAGTACACATGTTTTCCTTTTCTAGATAATAAATTCTAGGTCATAAATTTCACTTCCTTTTACCAAATAATAGCCACCACAAAACCCAATGCACATCCACCAATTCTACAAAATTGAGAGCACAAATTGAAGTAGTGACCTTCCAAAATCTTCCCTATATCCACCAAAATTCCATGAACTGGAGTAGGAACTGAAGCATTGAACTGTCCATTCTCAACAGTCATTGTACCACCAATCCTCAATAGTTGACGCCTCTTCATCATTCGCTAATCGCCACGGTGATGTTGCTGCCACTTGAGTTGCATCTCAACTTCTTCATCTCTTGCTTTCATGTTCCCCCCTTCTACTCAGATCTTAAAAAAATGGGTATATTAGATTAGGGTTTCTTGTTTCCAAAATAACTCATTTTGATGTGGGTTACATTTGGATATTAAGATGTTTGGAATCTTGATTTATGGAAGAACATGGCCTTTGCTGAGAATCTGTGATGGAAGTGTGTTTGTGTTGTGCTGAGAATTTTCACCATTGGAATCCATTCATTCTTCTCAATTTGATTTGGTCTTTTTTTTAAGGTCAAAAGTGATTAGCGACGTGAACCGACCTGACCGAAGTTGGGTCGGTTTGGTTTGGTTTAGAACTGAACTTCAGTTCAGTTTGGTTTGGGAAAACCCCATATCGATTCATGTCGGGTTGGGGTCGAACCCGACCCACCCAACCAATGCCCAGCCTTACCTGGAGTGTTGAGGACCGAAAATTCTAGGGCCACAAATTGTGAAATCGGGCCTTTCAATATATTCAAGAGCCCATTTTGGATCCATTAGTGAGTAACATCAGCCATAACATCATTGTACATTTATATAGGAAAGATTAAAAAGTTGAGCTTATGGCGCTAGACAAATCAATCTAATGGTGCCAGACAACCAAGGCTAGGCATCTGATTTGGGAACCCAACAAAATTGACTCAATCAACCTGTAAAGAGTTGGGTTAGGTTACTGTTGCTGACGTGTTGGGTGCGGGTAGGAGGGTAGGGAACCCAACTCGGGTCGAGTCAGGTCTGTCACGCCCCCGCTAATTTTCAAATTTTCTTGAATTATTAATATGAGTTTAAAAATTCGAGAGCGGAAACTTCTACAAAAATAGCAGGAACATGACGTATAAAACGAATAAATTGTTTCTCAGCTTACATATGATAAGCCGCAAATATATATATATGTATATCCACATAGATCTATAGAGAGGTGGGCCGAAGTGTATTCTCATAACTCCAAAGATTGCTTCCTTCTACATACACAAATCTATTTCTCTCCTCGGGCATGCTCTAACTCCTGACTTGCTTGGTAAATATCTTGCGCTCAGTCATCTAGAAGTTTGAGGAATAGGAAACGAGAGTGAATACAAAGCACTCAGTGAATAACAACATGTATTAGCTTGTAATAAAATGCAAGAAGGATCACTTTTATGTACAAGGAGAATCGTTTATATTCTCACGTCAGGTCATCGCTAGTTTAGCTTCTACCTATAGGCGTACAAGATTAATGATTTCAAAATGACCAAGATCGCATAACAAGATCACAATGCCACAAAAATTACCCCATAGTAAGGCAAACTGATAGATAGCATTACTATTGACTCCCAAAAGTAAGGAACAATCATTTATCCAAAGCAATTGTACACAATCAAGCATCAAATGCCAAAGAAATTTAAGGAAAGCATGAGTTTCAAAAGGGAGAGTCAAGACACGTATTACTCACCTCAGCGATTACCCAAGGATTCCTTGAATAAGGCTTCCAAATCTTTAAATATATTCTTTTCAAAGAAAGTGACTTGTTAGATCTTTATCAATTTTAGAGATAGTTTTGTAGAGATCTCTTATTTTATGTTGGGTAAAAGAGGAAAATAGAGCTAAGAGAGGGGTATGGTTGATGATGGAGGGAGATAGTTTTTTGGAAGCTTGAGGAAATCCTCATTCCTATCCCTTATCTATAGTTGTTGGAAATTAACTATTTTTGAATCACATTTGAGTTTCACCAATCACGTCGTGACAAGTGGCACTATTTGGCACCTTATGATTAGGGAATGATGTGGCCTAACCTCGTTCATTAGTTTAACGCTCAAAAAATCCTTATACTTTATATTATCTTGTTCTCAAGTCACCCTACTTTGATTTTAATGACTTGGATCCTTTCACTTTAGTTAAAATAAGTCTAACCCCTAAGATTTTAACTTATCCAAATGACCAAATTATTCATAAAACATATTTAAAACTTACTGATCCCAAATTTAAAAACTTTGGCGTTGTTAAATGGTCCGGGTTGCTAGGGGTTAGTACCCGTTTAACCTATTGAACTCAACCCGGAAGGCCCGAGATGGGTTCAACCTGATTTTATTATTATTTTTTGCTTTTTTCTTGAAATCGTGTTGAATTTTGGTTCTTTGTTATTTCATTTTTTCTTTTTTTTTTTTTTGAATTTCTCCTTTTAAGTTTTGACAATTTTTTTTTGTTTTTTGAGTTTTGACAATTTTATTTCAATTACAAAAGTTCACCCTCTCAACTCTTAAGAACCACCCTAACCCCAACTCTACAGCTCCACCTACGCCACCGGGGTGGCCACGGCGCCTGGTCTGCTTTTGCCTATGCTAGCTGCCTTAAACAAATCGCCCACTGAACAAGTAAAAATTTCCCTTTCATGAATATCTAGAACAAATACATCATAATACATACATGCGATTCCACAAAAGAAATTCCTAATTCCTATACCTCTATAGATTTGAACTAAACAAACCCATAACCCTAACCCCTTAACATTGGACCGCCACTCTATTGCCACTAGGTCCACCACGACGCGGCCATGATTGCTGATAGCCCTTCATAGTTCTCCCTCCGCTCCATCACCACTCAGTCCACCATGAGTCAGCCATCACCGCTGGTTCCACTTTGATGCTGCCAAGCCACCATGGCGGACGACAAAACCAGTGAAGCCTCCCTTCATGTCTTCCAATTCTACATTTCCCAGCTTCTGTTATAAAATGTTTGCCCTAACACGGGGAAAATGAAAATGGGCCAATGTGTCTATTTTGTGATTTGGGCTGGCCTAAAGATAGCCCAAACTAAAAAAGACTCAACCCAAGTTGACTCAAGTTGAGTCTGCTTTTCAAACTAGGCTGGTTCGACAAATACTTTCTTGCTTTGATTAGAACCCAATTTTACCCAAAATTCCTCACCTTCCAGAATCTACACCATACTCTCATTGGATTTTTTTAGAACCTTGGAATAATTTTCAGATTTTCCTTGGTATAATTTGGAAACTTATACCAAAGAAAGAAGTCCTTTTCTTTCAATGTCTTCTTTGGGTAACACCCTAATGCTTTCCTAAAGTTGTTGTCAGGATTTGATAAGATAATACCTTTTGGATAATACCATAATCTTCATCTAATTGACGATTAAAATCTTATATGATTTAGATATTCTTATCTCTACAATTCAACTTTTATATGAGCGGGTATCGAGCAGATACATGTGTCATGGTAAAAATAATTATTCTGAAATTAAGCAACATTTTTTAAGGATTTTATTGTTTCTCTGTTAGACATTATATAATAAAACGATGTATTATATGGTTAAAATAGTATGTTGAGTGGATAGTCCACTTTCCTACTAAAAAAGTAGTTGGAATATTAATTTTCTTTTATAAAACCTATTTAATGTGCATTTTAATCGATAAAATAGTACTACTTAAAATGGAATATTTAATAAATGAAATAGTATATTAGGGAAATGATATTAAGTTTTACATTTTCAACACTATTAATTACATTTTTCTTAATATTTGTGAAAATTGGAATTATACCATAGTATATTCCTATTTTGTGGTAGTCCTAAAATGCTAGAAATTTGCACAAATATTTATACGATAAAATGCAATACTTAATTTCAGATATAAGTATTAATAAATCAACTTTGTATTAAAATTCTTGTTGTATTAATATTTTATTTATCGTTATAATTATTATGTATCTAGCAATTCACATTATAAAATAATGCTACTTTTTAAAGAATTATATTATTTATTAGACAAAAATAGCAACGTGGAATTATGGGTACTTGTACAAAATAAAACGACGTATCAACTAGTTAAAAAGGTATGTGGGGAAATGAGGTATTGTCTGATTAAAAGGGTATGTCGGGAGGGTACTTTCTGATATGATTCGATCTAATAATAGTAATAAATAAGTTTTTTCCTCTCAAAAATAAAAATAAAAAGTAAAATATAATAAAGTGTTAATCGAGTATATAAGCGGGTAACTATTAATATATTATTATTAAAACATTAATTTAACGTATTAAATACTAAATCAAGACTGTATATTTATTGATATTGTTGTGCAAATCTGATGGCACCTATCAGTTCAATATTTTGTTGTTCATTATTATTGAATTTTTTTGGAACTAGTCTTTCCATGCAACGTACTAGTGAGAGGCTAGACTCATGGTTGCTATATTTGATTGTGATTTGATCATTTGGTTATTAATTATTACAGCTTTATATATGTTTGACGCGTGAACTTGCAGGAGGTGTTTGGAGGAGACCCAGAATTATAGACTCAGTTATACAACTAAATTTATGCTCAATATTTCGATATTTTACTACAAATATTCACCGATAATATGCAATTTGCGTATCAATTCATAACTGTATATAATGCAGCCAGTACATTATAATACCTAAAAAGCACACTTACACATCAATTTTAATATAAATGTATACTAGAACTCCACCCATACAACGCATATATGAAAAAAAACTAGTATGTGTGTGTGCATATATATATATGTACATTTATAGAGATGTTATCAATGGCCTCTCACAATGCATAAGAAATACTCTCTTGTCCTATTAAGGTAGACAACATTTTAACCGACAGGCCTTGGCCTTTGCCGATTTCGATTACCGAGGGATTTTGCATCGGTAATGACATGTTTTCTAGATCGGAAGAGCATTCTCTGTCTCATAAGGTTAGCCTACAAGTTATTTTCACACAAATTAACAAATGATTATTAGAATAACTGAAAAATTAAATTTTACTTGCATATTTCCATATATACTCTTATGTCTCATTAATTGTTTAAAAATACTTTCAATACATAGGTAGTTGAAGTGAAGTAAGAACAAACACATTAATTAAGGATATATATGGAAATGAAAAATCAAAGACATACTCAATATAGTAAGTAAACTATCTTTTTTAGAACGGACAAAAATAGTATATTACACTACTATAGAATTTGAAGTAAAAAATGACATTACACGTCAATTCTTGCAAAAAACGATGCCTAAACAGCACTCGGTGGCATTTTTGAAATAAATTTACTTATTATACACGTCGATTCCTAAGAGGAACTGACATGTATAGCATATGCGTTCGTATAGGCGTCAGTTGCCATAATAGGCATTATATGCCAATTATAAATGTATAAAGCAACCGACGCCTATTTAGTATTATATGCATCCGTTCATTGTGAGGAACTGACGTGTTTTATAATAGGCATCGGTTGCTTTATATATTTATCCATATACATATTCCTATTTAACACGTCTCTTTTTACTCCTATTTCATTGCACAATTGCTACATTTGTTCTTCGTCTTGTTTTTGGATCCTCCACCTGATTTTTACAGCTAATTTCTGTATTTCGTCCTTCTGTTCTTGATTGAATTTCATCTAGAACCACTTCTTCAGTGGCTGCACCATTGCATGTCCTCCCATGCCTGACCCGTACATATTTAGATCTTCACACAATGAGTCTGCCGCAGCTCTGCTGCCATTTTAGCCGAACGCCTACATTTCCGGTGCCATATGGGACTATTTATGTTGATTCTACTATGGTGGGTGCATTTGGAGCTGACTAGCTATGGTGAAGTGGAGCCCAGTAGGTATTGGTACTTCTCGCGACCTTTTTGGGTAGAAATTCTCGTGGTAGTAACTCGCCATGAATTCTTCACATCCATCCATCACATATCTTACCATATTTGCAGCATGATTCTTGACACACTCTTTGTATTTGACAACTACAGTTGTTAAGCCTAGTGATGGTTTTTGAGGCTGCTGCAAAGGCAGAGGTGGGGAGGACTTGGAATTGGATGCACCACTGGGAGAAGTGGGGAGTGGATCTGGATCTATGGTGGGGTTAGAATTTTGGATTTGAATTTTGGGTTTGAATTTTGAATTCTAATGGGTTTAGTTACCTTGGCTGGCATATCTAGAGAAGAAGCTCCCAAACAAAAAAGGAGAATAGGCATCGGTTGTTAAGTAGGAACCGATGCCTAAAACTTTAGGCATCGATTCTTACTTAACAACCGATGCCTATTCTCAATTTTATTTTAATTATTTTTTTTGAAATTGGCCTTAGGTGTCGGTTTTTGTGAAACAACCGATGCCTATAGTTACCTTAGTTACCTTTAGGCCTCGGTCAACAACCAACGTTTATACCTTGACAATTCACATCACTGCCGATAGTATCGCCGCCAGAATTGATGCGTATTAGTCATTACAACCGACGCGTAAACTGATTTTCTGTAGTAGTGTTGGACAGTCATCTTCATGGGACAGAGAGAATAACTATTATTGAGTGATCGTGAAATGTCTATTTGTAAAGTTTAATAATCGAGTAAGACTACATATGAATATTTGAAGATTAAGAATGTTTGAATTAGATTTCTAGAATTGATTTTGTGAAAAAGTGATTTTTCTAGGAAAATGTGTGGTTGAAAAGAAAGGAAAAGTTATAAATTTACGTGTAAGATTACTTCAACGGATGCATGGATAGTTGAAAATGAGCTTGAGTGAGAATTGATTTTAAAAAATCATCAAACAAAACTTAAAAAGATGAAGATGATGAAAAGACTAAACTTGAGTACCTAACTATGGCTTGACTGCGTTTCCATGTACGTCTTATGAGCGAGAAGTTTGTCATATGTATAGTTCCTCGAACATTATAGTGGAATCCCGGGTACATAAAGAGGCAATAACTTCTCTATAAGATGAACTGTGGCCTCGAGTACAATATATATATAAAGAGGTTTGTAACAGTAAGGAGAGCTCATCTGCAATTGTTTTTACTTGAAGAAACTCAGATATTGGTTGAGAACCACAATTGAAACTAGATAGTTTGTCTTTAAGATGAATGATATAAGATTGCAACCTTTTTGCAAATATGCGATCCAATCGACTCCAAGTAGCATGAGATGATGTTGAGGATACAATAAGGGGATAACAGAATCCATTAAAGAAGCTACAATCACATGTAATATTAGTTGGTTTTATCGCCTCCATGAGAGATGAAAGCAGGATTAGATTGCTTTTGGCTATCAAGAGTGATGAACTCCAGTGGTGCTGTTCGCGAACCATCAAGAAACCCATCAAATAAAGTCTATAGAAGAGAGATGTAAGTTGTAATTTCCACGAATGAGTAGTTAGTAGTATTTAGAAGATGGGTGAGATGCGTTGATGCATTGATGTGGATCAACAAGAGGGGTGGCCATGTCTTGTGAGCGAGGTTTTGGCCGTTTGGGTGATAGGGGGTTTTGGGGAAGTTCACTGGCTGCTGATGTTGAATTACAGTAGAGGCTGAAATATTTTGAGACATGATGATAAAGGGACAAAATTGGAGGCCCAAGAGGGTTGGAAATACAGCAGCAGTAGGAAGATCACGCCGAGACTTAGAAAGAAAGGAGGCTGGGAAACAAATAGAATGAAAAACAAGTTTTTTAGAGTCGTTGAAGCTCTAATACCATATAGAAAATGTTTTCCATTGACATCACTCCTCAATATATAGTACATCATATGATCGATTGCAGGAAAGCAAATATTCTTGTCCAAGAATATACTATACAATGAAGGAAAAAATATTACAAGAATAAGGAAAAGAAATTACTGCAATAATACAATAAACGAGGCTATGGCATTGTCACTACGTACAACTTGTATCAACCGATGCAAATAAGGACCCGAGCACACCATCCATATGCCATGGCACGTGACGATAATTGATTACAGATCTAATTTCCTTAACTGCAATAATGGTTTTTCAATTCTTTAATGGCAATGAATAGAATAGAAGGAAGCTTGAGCATGTTTTTCCTTTGCAGATTGTTGATAAGATTGTTAAAATTCCTCTTAAAGATGATCAGATTGTTTGGAGCTTCAGCTCCAATGGAAGTTTTACCAGTAGTATTTGTTATGAACTTTGAGAATGAGAATGGGCTAGACAATATTCTTAGGAGTATATATGGCAAACTCAGACACCACAAAAAATTGCACTTTTTGCCTGGAGGTTATTGAAATGATGTCTTCCTTCAAATGATGCTACGTGGTATGCACTTTTTGGCAAACTTATTGATGCGGATGCTGCGTTGAAATCAGAAGTATTAGCTTCTGGAAGAGGGCTCATAAGAAGTTCCAAGGGTAAAATGTTGTTGGGTTTTTATGATAATAACAATCAGCCTCAAATATTTAGAAATGTGCAAGTTAGTCCCTAAGACTCAGAAAAATGCCCTTTAGCCCTGAGACTTAGAGTTTGGTCCTTGAACTTCTTGAAGAGAGTAATTCAATCTATAAACTCTCACATACTTGTAAATTAAATCTGGTTTTCATGTTTTTAGGATGCTATTTTCTATCCGGACTACATTTTTATTATTGGACTATTACACGTGAGGTTCAGACCACGAAGATCATTCATTACCTAGGACAGCCGATTGAAAGCTATGTAAACCACTCCATCAGCCGATTGAAAGCTATGTAAACCACTCCATCTCACTTGACCAACCATTTGATGAGCTTAAAGAGTTAGTACAGCTAACCATCACGTCAAGTCAGAGTTAGCATTTTATCTTTCAAATATTACTCACTAGTGACAATTGAGTGAGTATATATTGGACTTGGTCAACAAAGAGGGACTACAATAGGTTGCATTGAAGTTCAAGACTATTATCAAAGTAGTAGCTACTCTACATCACCTTGTTGCAAGTTAAGCATCAGTTGATGCCTCAACTCGAGGGAGAGGGTTGAAAGATACTTCCAACTCAAGTAAATTAATTAGAATATTAAGAAATTTAACATTATTATGTTTCCATTATAACTAGTTATATTTCCTTTCTAAGTTTAGGGTTTCCTTTTCCTAGAATAATTAGAATTTTTTATTTCACAAGTTGTAATCTATAACTATTAATTAATATATAAAAGGTGGAATCCTTATAAAATATTTGAATTCCACCTTTATCCATGTTTTTTTTTAATTCCCAATTTGTTCTTACTTCTTATTATTCCTCATTAACAGTCCATTAATTAAAATATTAAATACAAATTAATTACTTAAGGTAATATATATTATCCTTCAAGCTAATACTTTTAGTTATTACATGTTTAAGAAACTTATGAAAAGGCTAAAATAATATGAAACCTAATATATATGATTCAAGATAGTAAAAAAACTATTAGGCATGAAAACAAATAATTATTTAGTTTTTTTGAAATGAATTATTTAATTATTTTAATTTAGCACAAATGTAGAATCAAGAACCATGTTTTTCTTTAGCAACTGCACAAATAATTATTTAATAATTTTTAGTCTACTATTTAATTCTCATATCAAGATTAATCTTTAGTGTTTTACGGTGTTCAATTTCAGTTCAATTTCAAGATTAATCTATAGTATAGAATTTATTGTGATTAATTTTAATTTTAACAATTATTTCAAGATTAATCTTACCCAATATTGTTTAATTCCTTAATTTCGATTAGTCTATTATTTAATTTCAATCCTATGATTAATATTTAGTTTATTGTGGTCAATTTTCATTCAATTTCATGATTAAAATCACAACAATAAATACAAAGCAAGCATATGTCATCTCTTCAAATTAATATTTTATAAGTGTAATTTTTAAATAATACTTTAGAAGAAATCATACATGATTATAAACTTTTTTGTCATACGCAATTAGTGATGGCAACGGGTGGATTTGGGGCGAGCCCCGCCCCAATAACAGAAAATACAGCCCTAACTATTTAGGGTCGGGGCAGTTCAGGTCGGGGCTCAGGGCAGTTTGGGGCAGCAAACTACCCAGTTTATTATTTTTTTATTTTTTTGGTAAATAGCTGCACTCACCTTCTCCAAAACATTCAATCACCATTTTCTTCAATCCATGCTCAAGAATTAAAGAGACCCATCACTAAAAACTGATTATTTTATGCAAAAACTCAAACAAATACCACAACTAATACTCAATTTTTAGATGCACGAGAGAAGATTACCCACAAAATCGATATAGATTATAATCTATCCCATGCAAGCACCAAATCTGATGAACAAATACTCTATTAACACATAAACATGACATGCTTACCTGGGTTTTCTTGTTGAACTTACCGGCAAAGCAAAACCTTTAGAAAATGCCAAGAAAGGAGTTTTCTTTTCCATAGATGATTCCATGTGCACTAATCATTTTGGGTGAACGTTGTTTTTCTTTAATTTCTTCAAAGCATGATGATGGGTTTTTGAGTTTTCATTTGGGAAACTTGGATTTGGGGTTGGGGGTAACTTTTAGTATGTGTTGTTCACTGCCCTTATTCATCTTCTGATCCTCTGCGTCTGTGGTTCTACTGATAATTTTGGGGTTTTTTATAAATATATTACACTAAATGGATCGGGACGGATCGGGGCGATCCCGATCCGCCCTGCCCTGTGACCCGTGTTGGGGCTGCAGACCACGCCCTGATCTACCCCACCAACCCCCGGGGCGGTATTTTTTTGCCCCATTCGGTTCGAGGCACCGTGGGTTACCGGTTGGGTTGGGGTAAATTACCATCCCTATACGCAATAATCATACTATAAATTTAAATATATTTAAATATTATGAACAAGCATATGAAAGAAATGGTCCAAAATAAATAATTTTATTTTGCTAATTTTTTGTATGCATCACATTATATGTTATCATACAACGTGCAACACACGTTTTAATTGCTCGTATATTAAAGGGGTGGATCTATGGGAAACTTTTGATAACTTTTTTTGCCCCTCCATTTTTGAATTGAAAGTCCAAAATAATCTTAATTAATAATTAAAATTTATATAAATATATACAATTATTATATATTTATTTATATTATTATCATAGTAATAAATAATACAAGAATTCCAAAAGCCAAGTCTCTTTTTCAAGTCAGGTACTAATTACATTCTTAAAACATGAAGCATCGTTTACTAGATTCTTTTTATTTTTTTATTTTATTTTTTTTTTAGGGATGAGGTACGGTTTTTCTATCGAATCCATTGGACTACCATCTTATGTTCCAATAAATTATATAGTAGAATTTTATTGTTCTATGGAGTCCATTGGACCACCATATTATGTTGTCCAATAGATTATATAGTAGGTAATGTGTCCAATGGAATCCTACCACATAATTCAATGTCTAATGGACTCTATAGAATATGTGGATGAATACCTATTCACTAATATCTGATATATATATATATATATATAATCTTCTATGGATTAGAGGTTATATTATAACTATACTAATGGAAATTGTGGTGCAAACTGAATCTAAAGACCCCATCAATTTTGGTGCTTTGAGTTTTGGTTTTAAATATCATGCAATAGCTCATAAACATAATCGTATTTGAATTTTTGAATTTTTTTAACTAGTTGTGGATTTCTATTTAGATTTGAGAACAGTCTCTATTTGTAGAAATAATGAATGTATCTCAATGTTATTTATTTACGTTATAATACTAAAACCTTTAGGGATTCTTCTCCTGCATAAAAATTCAAATGTATAGGCTTAAACTAAGTCACCATTTCAAACTTGAAAAAAAAAGAAAAAAAGAAAAGACAAAATTTTATGCCTTATTATACATTATTTTATGAAAGACGTACATCGTATGTGCTTACTACTCATGTATATATAACGACGATGAGTAAATCAATTATAATGAATTTCCACACATATGAAAAGCGTTGGGGCTGGGACAAAGATGTTCATTTTTCATAGTTTGTCAAATATGCAAAAGTTGGGTATACACATGTATGCCCATGCATTAATAGGAATGACAATGGGGCTGGTTCGGGATAGCCACCCCCACCCCCACCCCCACCCCCACCCCCACCCTATATCCAATTCAGGAGTAGGTTCAGGGTGGGGGAGGGTTGGAGCTAGAGGTGTCAAAATGGAAGGGCCCGGCCGGCCCGGCCTGCTACCCTTGCGGCCCGTAAAGCCAAATAGCCCGCACATGCGGGCTTCTCGGTCTAGGCCGGACCATCCCAGATTTTTTGACCTATAGCCCAGCCCACCCACGTAGCCCATGTGGGTGGGCCCATGTGGGCCACGGGTTGATCTGGCCCATATGGGAATCTTTTTTCTTTTATTTTTTCTTTGTATTTTTTGTTGTATTTTGCATTTAAATTTTATGATAAATGCATTATAATTGAAATACTTTAATAAAAAATTTACCACATTTTAAATAGATATTATTAGTCTTTTAAATTTTTAAATTATAATTTAAAAGTAAACATATAACAAGATGAAAGTAAAATTTTTAATAATAAATTTCAAATATCTTAATGTATAAAAAATATTGAAATTGGCCCTTTTTTACCGAAGGGCCAAAAAGTGGCCCTTTTATCCAACTAAAACTACGCTGCATGCACCTGCTACTTGCCGCAGCAGGCAGCTTTAACTTTAATTTTTTGATTTTTTTAAAGTTTTTTTGACTGGCTGGTAGTTAAACTGCGGGCTCGGCGTCTTTGAACCAGCCCGCCCAATCCACCGTGGGCAACGGCCTGAGACTCGGACCGGCCGGTTCCAGGCCGGCCATCAGTTCGGGGATGTTCTGGACGGGCTTGGGTGGGTTGGGTGGCCCGCCCATCTTGACACATCTAGTTGGAGCAGGTATGAGAAAAGTATCCGTTACCCGCTCCGTTAAGAAAATCCTTAAAAAAATTTAAAAAATTGAAAATTACATTAAAAAACAATTCAAATTATCATACATTAAGCCCAAACTGGTTTTCCTTGAATCAGTTTTTGTTATTTTAAGGAAACTTAAATTTTAAATTAGTATAAAGTTTGCTAAAAATTTAACAAAAACGGAGTTGGGCAAAGCGGCTAAGACATATTGATTTATCTTTGAATGTCATGGTTTGAATCCGCAGCCTCTCACTAGGCCTTTGTTAATTTCTAATTTCTTATAATTAAAAAAAAAATTGAAGCGGCCACAAGAGTTCGAGGCGAAGAATTTCACCCCATACCTGTCTCTGTAGTTAACGGGGCGGGTCATAACTACCCCATTCATGGCGGGTCCCTATGGGTATCGGGTAACATGTATAAAATTACCATTCCTGAATATAGCTCAGCCCGTTTAGTAGTATCATTATAGATTTATTATTGTAATATTTCATCCAAAAAATATAAATAGAGAATCACTTTAATTCGCAGCGTAGACAATCACAACGCCTCTTTCAACTATGAATCGGCACTCGTCACAGCACCTCCAATTACATTGTTGAGAACTAATCTTTAAAGCAAGGGGGACATGTTCTATAAGTTGAGTTTCAATAGGGGATAAAAATGACATTGTACCCTCAAAACCGACCCTAGTTTTGAAAATAGACGTTCTTAGAGCGTCTTAGACACGCCAATTTCTAGCTCTATTTAAACGGCTTTAGACGCTGGTGTTAATGGAAGTCATTCAATTTATTTTATTTCAATTTCAATTTCAATTTCAACTAAAAGGTTTTCCCTCATCCACCTTGTTCTATACTCTGTCTATCCCATGAAAATAGTCTACTATTCATTTTCTATTTGTCCTAAATTACAGTCTATTTTTTTAATTAGTTAATCTCTGAGTTTTCTTATATGCTTTTTATTTAATGTGTATTAACCTATGAAAACTACTCCTCCATCCCACAAAGATATTCCTCTTTTATTTTTCACATAAATTAAGAAAACTTAATTTGTGTGGTTAAGAATGTACAACTTAAGAATGTATTTCCTAATATGCTCTTTAATTTATTTAATATTTCACTTTCTTCTTTATTATTGATTACTATGTGATGCGTGCTCAAATTGCACAAGCACGAGAGTGCTTGTTGGTGTGTTCAGCGGGGTCGGTCTTGGGGCAGAGGTTGGATTGTCTGACACCAAGAGACGTGTACTCAGGTCGCTTTTAGCGGGGGTTGGTTGGTCTTACGCCCAGGGATGCGCGGTTGCCCCTATCAGAGCATGGTTTGTCTTGCACTTAAGGTGCGCTTGGATTGCACCAGAGGTTGGTCATTCTTGCACAACCGGAGGAGTGGTTGGTCATTCTTGCACAACCAGAGGAGTGGTTGAGTGGTCGGTCGTCCTTACGGTTGGTCGCTTGCCTCTAATTGGTTGGTCGCGCACCAGAGGGTGTTTGGTCGCGCGCCTTTGGTTGCACTAGTAATGCTTGCTTGTTCTTCATGTTCATTCAAGGTGGCCTTTTTATAGGGCGAGGATGGACTAAGATCTCAGAGATTGTTATTGAGGAGGATTGTATGACAGAGGTGGATTAGGAGTTTGCTTCTCTGGAATTGGTCTTCAAAGCAACTTCAACCGTGTGGTCCTTGTAGACTCCTTCGACCAGCCAACCTCATATTGGGGGGAGTATCACTATGAATAATAAAGAACTAAAAAGTTAAATAAGAAAATAGAAATATAATTTGGGATAGATAAAAAGGATTATGGGAATATCTTTTTGTGACTTAGGGAGTATTAAAGTGGTTAATAATTAAATGAATGATATATTAGGGAAAAACATTCTTAAATTTCACTTTCTCAAGAATACTAATTCTGCTTCATTCTAAGAAATATTAATTAAACTTTCTTAATTTATGTGAAAATGGTTAGAGGACTACCATCGAGAGAGTATGAGATAAGCATTCCTATGTACGTGGATTAATTCTTATAGGAACAATACGATGTGGACCATTTTACCTTTACTTTTCTCTAGAAAAAATAGAAACGGGTGATTCATATAGAGATGGCCCATTATGAAGCCAGTGGATTGTAATTTTCCAAAGAAAAGAGGCTCATATCGTATATTGAACGTTTAGTGCTTGGATGAGTCTTCGTCAAAATAAATTACAACTTCATATCCTATTATATTGATATGAGTCCCTTTCAAGCGCTTCCTAGAAGTTTTGTTAAAAAACTTCCTTCTTATATGGTATACACAAATGCATGCCATCTGTATTTAAAATACATATAATTTATGTTTGAAATACATGTGGCGTGCACCTATACATGCCACATGAGTTGAGAAGTTTTTTAATAAAACTTCAAGAAGTGCTAAAAAATTTTTTATATTGATATAAGTTTGTATACACACATATATACACACATTTCAAATTCTACTTTGAATATATCCGACCTTAAATGGAATGTACATAGTCATGAAGTCAAGAAATAATTTAGTCTACTTAAAATGTATAATAATATGGAAATTTTCAACTCCTACTATTTATTTATTTATTTTGCTATTATCTGATTTTTCCCTTTCTTCTTAAACTTCTTTCTTGTCGAAGAATCCTTATGCGATCTGCTTACCTCTTAAAACTTTTTGATTTATCTTATATCTTCTAATTTTTGTCCATTCTTAATAAATTTTGATGCATTTATAATTGTGTGATTATTATCGAAGTTCATTTCTTCCAATCCCTTTTTGTTTATCGTACTTTTTATTACCATTTAAGGGTGATTAATATTCTGTCTATCATTCTAAGGTCTATGTTTGAAAGATAAACAAAAGTAGAATGCGTAAATTCAACTACAATATAATAGCCAAATTTCTTCAAAAGTAAAAAATTAATTTAATAGCCAAATAATTATGTATAATTTCTAATTGTGAATTTTTTAAAAACTTATTATGAGTTCGACTTATATAATCTGAACTAGATCTTTTTGTGCAATGCACAGGTGAGAATCTAGTAATAATTATACCACAAAACTATTCCTTATCTGCTAAGATATAGTATTTTGTAAAAGCCGCTTTTGATGAAATCTAATAAGGCATATATATTTAATTGACATGTGCAATTTGAAGTACACTTTATTTTAATCCATATTCTTGTTTCTTTTGGTCAATCTTTTAATCCATTCTATGAAAATTGATAAGACTCCAATTTTAGAGCTTGATTAATTTCTTTAGAAAATTTCTCGATTTTTTGCCGTTATTCAGTCAATTTTAATTTAATTTAATGTACCAAATTGTATAATTCCATGTACGAACGGGTTGCGTTATTTGAATAAAAAGTGGTACAAAAATTTAAACAAAACTAACACATGATAGGATTATGTTTTTTAACACATTATATTACATTTATATCAATAGTAATCACATGGACGACATATCATTTTTGTCTCTTTCTTTGTGAGCAAGAATGAAAAACTCAAAGTAAATGTCAATGATCATTTATTCAATGAATAGACTTGGCTATAAATAGCCTTTACATCCTAACAGAAATTAGAAAAACAGCTACGTTTTACAATTGATTTCAACTTTGGTAAATAACATAAAGAGTGAATCAAATATTAATCCTATATACTGATTGATAGGATTAATTGATACTAAAATGAAATTCTAACAAAAACCGAACTCCTCATCCTTTCATTCCCTCCCTTAAACTAGTTGTCTGTTACAACTAGTTTACTTTCAGAACTTGACACAATCCTAGCTGATGTTGAAGCTTCTGAAATGTATCAAGCTTCAGTGCTTTGGTCATGATATCTGCCAGCTGCTGTTGTGTGCCGCAATAAACCATTCAGCACTATGTTTTCTATTGAGATCATGCAAGAAGTGAATTATGCACATCAATATGCTTGACGCGTCCATGTAATACAGGATATTTTAATTGTGGAACTGTTATCAAAATAGATGAATCTACATTGATTATGTGATTGACTTACCCTTTCCAACATCCGTTTCCTCCAAATAGCTTGACTTGCACAAGAGGCAGCAGCCGCAAACTCAGCTTCTGTTGTCGAGATAGTGACAATCGGTTGCTTTTTTGTGCACCAAGCAAAACCTCCTCACCCAAACATAAACACATAATCTGATGTACTTCTTTGATCTTCTAAGTCACCTGCATAATCACCGTCAGAATAACCAACCAAATCATGACTCCCTCCCTCCTAATAGAAAATCCCAAAACTAGTGGTTTCCCTTAAATATCTCAAAGCTCTTTCGGTGGCCTGCAAATGGAATACAGTTGGCTTTCCCATGTATCTACTAATAAGGCATACTATGAACATCAAGTCAGACCTAGTTGCTGTCAAATACACTAGTAATTGCACCCGTGCATTGGATACTTTTACCAAATACAATAAACAGCATATCAATAGTAGAATCTATGATTGTGTAAAAATTATTAAACAGCTTTTATATATGTTTCAATAAAAAAGGATATACAAGTATGTTAAAGAATAATCTAACATGGTCATGTGGGCAAGTTAACGTTAGAATTCAACTACTTTAGTATTGCAAGTTTAACAGGACAGTGGACAACAATTATTAAATTGTTGAATACCTCTTTGTAAACAGCGTATCAATATTAGAATCTATGATTATGTAAAAATTATTAAACATCTTTTATATATGTTTCAATAAAAAATGATATACAAATATATTAAAGAATAATCTAGCATGGTCATTTGGGCAAGTTAACGTTAGAATTCACCCACATACTATTGCAAGTTTAATGGGACAGTGGACAATAATTATTAAATTGTTGAATACCTCCTTGTAAACAACATTCAATATAGACCTGCTGGGGTGGCTGTTGTCATCACATGTAATAAACTTCAACCCATCACAACTCATAACCCGGGAAATGGCTGTATACAACTGTCGATGGGTGAATGTAGGCCTCCAAAGGAAAATACCAACATACTCGAGAGATTGACCTTGACTCTTGTTAATAGTCATCGCATAACATACCATCAATGCGAACTGTCTCTGCTGAAAGGTGAATGATAGTCTAATATCTGACGAAGTGATGGGTAATTTGGGAATAAAAGACTTCTGTCCAACATTCGGTCAAAACAGCATCTGGTTCTCAATAATATAATCTCCAAGTCTCGTCACTACAAGGCGTGTACCATTGTACAATCCAGATGAGTGGTCAATATTTCACAAAAGCATCACAAGTACACCAATTTTTAACTTGAGCTCATGGGCAGGAACTCTAGAACATGTAATGCCATTTAAAAATTCAAGTGAATAGATCTCATGAAGCAAATCATTATTAGAGTCAGAAGAAGAGGCTGAATTGGAGCTTAAATAGGTCTTCAACTTGAACGGAACGACGCAATCATTAATCTCATCGACTTAATCAATGGTAGGTGCAAGAATGGCTCATAAATTAAGATAAAAAGCTGAACTACCCTCCTTCAAGAAATCAAGATGTGTACTCTTAACAATGGATTCGAAAAGATCATTCAGGACAGAAATCAATAAATCGTCAGGTATGTCAATATTTGACTCCTCTTCATCATTGTCTCCCAAAACCCTGTCTCCAACCTGTAACATCCAATCTGAGAAACTTTTCAGTACCACTAAATCTGGATCACCTTCAAGGTTTCTAAATCTTATCTTCTTCGTTAATCTCAATACCTTATAATGATCCCACAAGAAAGTGGAGTTAAGAGTTGCATGGACAATATCTTGCCTGATGCCTTTAGGAATGACAGGCAATATTTGCCTGAAATCTCCATCAAATACAATGGTCTTTCCACCAAAAGGTTTACCAACATCGGAGTTTTCAGAAAACTCAAGGATAACTCTCATAGTCTAGTCTAGAGCTTCAAAATAGTACCTATTCATTATCGATACCTTGTCCCAAATAATTAACTTAGTCATCTCAATAAGCCTAGCCAGAGGGCTTCCCTGCTTTATGTTGCAAGTGGAGTATTTAGTTGCAGTTAGTAGTATAGCAAATCTTGAGTGCGTAGTTCTCTCGCCAGGTAGAAGTAGAGATGCTATACCACTTGATGCTACGTTCAATACTATATCTCTATGGGATCTCTTTACAGTTGACAAAGTCCCCCACAAAAACATTTTCCCAATTCCACCATGTACATATAAGAAAAACAAACCCCCACCATTAGCATCAACACCACTCATCACAGTGTCACATATAGAATGTTGTTCATCCATTAAGTCAGACAATAACCTAAAGTGTTCCTCATCTAAAGCAATTTCATTGTACCTCAACCCTTCATGGATCAAACTATCATCAGCATAAGGAAGGTCTGAAACACTGGGAAAAGGCATACTTCTATAATCACTAAGGCTCATCCTCCCCCCCTTTTTTTTTTTTTACAACAACTTCTAATTTCCGCCAAGCAATATTTTTTGATTTCATATTTGTTCATCTGTAGCTCTGTGAAATAATAAATGAATTTATATTCAATTTAATTGAGCCAAAGACTTATAATTTGATTAACATATATATATGAATATTAAAAACCAGATAGTAGTTAATCTTTATAAAAGTTTAGATATTAGAATTCATTACCTTGGTCATTCAGATTCTTTTTCACAGTGTAGAGTACATCGTTTGATAAGTATTGCCAACACTGCTCCTAGACCAGATGGTCGCTTGTCGAATGCGCCAAAAAATAATCAATTTCCTTACTCAAGATTAAACAAAATTGTAGTAGCGGTGTCGACCTACAGAGAACAGTGAATAAATCAAGCAATTAAATGTTAACCAGCGATTGGGGGTGTTTTTGAGTTGAATTATTAATAAACTAATTTGAGAGCTAGTTAAGAATGCAACTAATAAATGAATAGAAAAGATTAATGAAGAGAAACACCTAATTCTTGGTTCAGTTGACTCTAGATGAGTAATTCCTGAGCTCTCGAAACTTACTTCTAGCATGCAACTGGGACCTCTAACCCTAGGTATTGATATGCTCCCACACCCGAATTTTCCCTTAAATTGTAACTAATCCGAACAAGTTCTTGAATTAGATTATTAGTCTTGGACAACTTAGAAAGAGTTCACCAAATTTAATGCAAAGCCAATGTGCAGAACGAGAAAAATAGGTTAGAATAACACACAAAAATCGCAAGTGTGCTATGTAATCTTAGGTGTGATATCCCTAGCAATTAAAATTGCTAGTTAAAAATGAATCAGGGAAAAAAACATTCACGTACTGAAACCCTAACTCTAGAAATAGATAAATAAATGCATCAATCAAAGGGCCCTTTTGAAAGGAAAAAACCGAATTATCATATACTTGAATGGTAGAATATCACAATAAACCCAATTAACAATACTAGAAATAACGTTACGTAAAGAGCTAAAAGAAAGACAAATCTTTAGACTTTAACGTCCCCTTGAACTAGAAAGAAGAGGCCTTAGCCTTGCATGCTCACGTCAATCTCAAACTTTGAATCATTGGTCTTCAATCCTCTTGTGTTTCTCCAAATTTCTTCTATGGGTTGTGTGTCATTTTTCCACCATCTATTCTTGTTTTATAGCCCTTGAGAAAACCCTCAATCATACCTAAAAATTGTGAATAAAGCTGGGCTGAAAATAGACTCCAAAACCAAATGACATTTCGCGCAAAGGGGAGGACGGCCGCCCTCAGCATCAAGGCGCCTGCCCTCCTTGCCAGCTTCCTGTACATATAGGACGGGTACCCTCTCAAGCAGGGCACCCACCCTACCTTCTCTGCCACCTAGGGGCCATTCCAGTAATTTCTATCATTTTGTTTTCTTCCTTTTCAGTCCTCCAAGTTCTGTTACCTAACACTTAGATCCCTGAGTTTCAAAATCTTTGCAAAGTCTATCCAAACTTGATTTATTGTACTTTCTCCTTGGTTCTGTTCCAAATGAATAAACTAACCACAAACAACTATTTTATGGTAATAAAACACATCATAAAGTACCAATGTGAAGAAATTAAAAAAGCTAATCACACACCTATCACTAGGTCAGGCTTTGTCAGAGAGTTTGATAACAACAAAGTTACGAGCAGGGTTCAAAGAGATAGTGCAGATCCCCCATGACTTGCCTCTGTAATGCCATTGATGGACACCTTATGATCATCAAGTAACCCACGCTTATAGCAGGCATCTTTGAACGTGGCATGGAAGGTTCCAATAATTTTCTTCAGGTTATCATAACCTATGGGACCACGAGCAACATTTAGTAGCATTTTCATGTAATACATCTCTTCTGCATAGGGCCCTCCAAAAATAAATATACCCAATCGCCAATCCCTTCTACCTCACCTACTGTTTCGTTGTCTTCTTCCATATGAACTTATTCAGGAATTCAACATAAGTTAACTCTCTTGCTTTGGGATACTTTTCATTTGATTTCATCTACATTGAAAATTTTGTTGAGTGAATCATAGGCCGATTGGCAACTGCGTCGACGGTTTGCCCTGAAGAATAGAAAACACTATACTTCCCTGGCAAGTAAAAGCTCAGCTGCTCAACGGCTATATCCCTATAGCGAATATGAAATCCAAAAATTCTCTTTGCAGCCTCATATGCTGAGACTTGACCTAAAGAGACATCTACATTCTTAGAGAACGCCACGGTGATTCTGTTATTGCCTTTGTTTATATGTTTGAATAAGTATTTAATTGACCGGTTCTAATTACACAAGTCAACATTAATGTGGGCCCTGTATTTGAGCAATAAAGTCTGATTGTGTGGGATAACATATTTGTTAACACCATTTTTAACAACTATCCTACCGTTGTCTCTCCTTTAGTAGATTGGAAAACCACTCGGACATTGGTGGTGAGACGTCCAAATTTTTTTGAAAAGTGTTTTGTACAGCGACCCTTATTCAGGAAAGGTGAGTCTTTGTTAAACGATTTGCATGGCCCATAGACCATTAAATCTTTGACAACATTAAAGTATTCAAGCTCAGATGTCTTGTCTGGAATCTTTACCGATATTATGTCATCAATGTCTGAAGCTGATATGTATATACCCTTCTGAGCCACCCACAAGATAATATGCACGTGTGGTAAACCACATTTCCGGAGCTCTACGGCGTAAACAGCTACTGTTGTCAAAATAAATAAAGAACTATTTATTAAACATATAATAAGTAAAACAAAAAAAAAAAAGAAAAGCTAACATGACTTGACAAATAAAACGCTGAATACAATAGGTTATGAGTTAAATAAAAATGAACAATAAATATTACCTGCTTTGACTTCACCAAATAACTTTTGTGCTTTAAGTCTTTCATAAGCTGATCTAACTTAATTTTGAATATTCTGTAAATGTTGTCTGGCCAGCCATCTGGATTTAGCCCCCTTTCCTCCATATAATGAACTATCTCAGGCTATTTAGGATTGCACATAAATGTAATGAGTAGCCGTAGATATCCAGCCCACCTATAAATAGACATCATGTCTTGTAATTCTAGCTTGTTCTGGGCACTCCCAGTGAATGAATTGGGCAATACAATGAGTCGTCCTAGCTTGGCTAAATTTGTCTCATCACGGCCAACTGCATCAGCTAAGCCACTGTACAATTCACTTCTCAACTCTTTCTTATGAGATCTAATAGGTGCCAAATGCAACGACTCGATCATGGTATAGCCATCCGCCATAAACCGCTAAAATAACTTTCTCCGTCTTAGGATATAAAGAGACTCTTTCTACCTTTCTTGCAACCAAAATGAGAATAATTCTTTTATGGTAAGTCTCTTTTTTTCCTCTATATGATGTTTGAGATGCTAGTGTGAGAAGCATCAGACTGAAAATCACCAGACTTTGTTTGAACGACAACATCTCTCTCTTTTATTCATATTGAAGTCGCCTTCAATGAGTGCCGCCATATCTCGAATTGTGGAAGTATTGTAAGTTCGTCTCTCAGAATTCCTTTTCCCAACGAGCTTCAACTTCACAGTAGTAGAGTCAGTTTCATTGAATCTGTCCCTCGCCATCTTGAATGATTGAGCATGTATCAAGCGTATCCTTCAGGTCAGAAACCAACGTATCATAGCTGACCTGGTACATGACAATAAATATACACATAGATTATAAAGATAAATTGTGATCAAAGAATTTTAAAGGGTTCAAGGCTGACAGAAAAGTTAAAAAATGTACTGGTGATACCTAACTTACCTGACAGATGAAATTCTGTTTGCTATTTCTTCGTCGAGATCTGATAAGTGCATCTGTAAGAAATGAAATTGCTTTCAAAGTGGCAACTTGCTGCAATCTTATGGTAATTTTCCCACTTAACCTAAATATAGGTGGTTTCAGCGAGTGTCTATCTCCTTATCTATCTTTCCATCCGTTGAAGTGAATGCAAACATTGAACTATATGATCGAATATTTTCAAGAAGTATCTGCTCCTCACATCAGATCCAAATATCAAATCGATGAGAACCTTGTGCCAAAGTACAACGTTTCCTTGATTGCAACGCAATGGGAACTATAGAGACATAGAATTGCAACTTTTCTGTATCCTTTTAGTGTGCCAAAAGATAGCCCCACAATGCTTACACTCTTTAATAGGATCCCCAAGATGAACATACACTGAGATTTATAACAAACGAGTCAAGCACTTAAGGCAAATATAAAAACTATTAGTTCTTCAATTGCTTGAGCATCAAAACACAACTAACTCAAAAGTGAACAAATAATGGTTTTAGAGAGTTCAGAATTAAAAGTAAATGAGGTATAAGTATCTGTAATAGCATATCCTGAGTGTTCAGCTTCCTCCTTGTTGAATAGAGTTTGACACAAAGCAAATTAGCTATTGGTGTATGATATATTAATTTAATAGGACAATATATGTTAAAAAAAAGTCAAACCAATGTACACGACAGAGATATAGACCATCATATATGGTATCATTATCCTTGCCCTCAGATATCAAATCAGTCTTCAAGTGCATTATCTTAAAAAATGAAACAAGAAAGTAAATAAATGAAAAATGCTTACCATATCAATATAAAAAAAGATTTTAAAAGAAATATTTATTTAAATTAAAGTTGGCCTTACAGTCGTGAGAGTCATCAATGCCAACCTCTAATGTAGATAGATTACTTGGTCAAGGAATGTCGGTGAAACTATCAGCTATTCGTCATCCGTACATGATGATCATCAGTTCTATGTAGACCTATATTGCAATGATCATCTAATGTGGTGCTAGAAAGGGGTATTTCAACATTGTCAAGTGTAGAGAAATGTGTTGCACTGAATACTATAGAGAGATAGAAAAACATAAAAACAAATTATGATGAATATTTAAACAATTATTGATTTACTGGAATTAAAACTCACCATTAGTGATATCACTAAAAGGGCTTCTCAATTGAATGGACATTGGGCGATCATAAAATGAACCATTAGAAATATTCAAAGAACAACTTGTACAACCCTGGATTTCTTGCTATTGCACCCATTATTAGAAGTGGTTTTCAATTGACTACTATTTTTTTTCATATTACTTCCTTCGTCTTCCACTATTTATGATAGTTGATTCTGTCAACCTCCTCATCATACATTTACAAGAGTGAAACCTGTTAGGTATGTATTGAATTTATAAACGAGAAACAACTGAAGCCAATATAATATTTAATATTTTACTAATTGATCCATAAACTGGGGCATTTAACAAATATTAAAAAATTATATTCTTTTCTAAGAATGATAAAAAACCATAGATTATATATAATGAATTATATGTCCAATTAGATTATAAATACAATAATAACCAATGAAACATAGAAGCCGATTCAACTTTGAAAACAATGGTAGTTTAAACGATTAATGTACTTAAATATAAATTTGACACGGGCAAGATCTGTTCAGGCTAATATAGAAATCAAACTAATAATTTAATTCATATTGTCACATATTGATGGATATAAAATCTTTGCCATGTAAAGTTTACCACAAATGAACACTGTACAAATTAAAATTAGACAATTTAACATTAAACTGGACAAATGCAATAAACTTTTTCATAATCGTTAAATTATACGTTAAGGAATTGTCTCGTCCCAAATCACTATATTGACTATTACTTGCCATCTTACTTGTAGCTTTGTATATTATTATTTACATACATTATGAACTATTACTATCTTGGTGTTATTTTGGTAACACTAACTTGCTTTGTTTTTGCCTATATGCAGGTAGGCACATAGTGTGCGTTCTTGGAGGCTGACAGCTCAAGTGCATCAGATGATCCAATTGGCAGCAAAAAGAAGTGGATGAGAGGTACAACTACTTGTAAGAAATTGAAAAAGACACATGATGTGACAAGAAGGGTTGACTTTGATGAGCTCTATGGGTGGATCAGGGTATTTAGTAAGCAATTCAGCACTTACGTAAGGAGAATGATTTGGATTCATATGAACTACACTGTTTGCCATGCAGTTGAGCTTGGCCTTAAATAGATTGTTTTGGGAAGACATCAGGGTTTCAAATCACTTTATACGTAGTTAATTGATATCGTATAATAGTTTACTTTATCTATAACGTTGTGTAACATTGCTGTCTTACAGAAGAAATTCAATTTTTAGAATGACAACATGAAGAAGACTATATTGAGAGTAGTTGAGGCGAGACGGAAAGACTTCAAGACTTCATTGGTGCAAAATTACATCAGAAAGAAGCCCTAGAAACATAAATCGTTTTATAAGCTTTATGATTTCATTAAGCCAGAGCAACTGGAGAAGTTCCGGCAGGGTCGTGACACTAGACTTCATGGTATGTTTATAGCATAATTTTTATTACTTTCTTATCATGGATGAAAGCTGAAATCAGTTCATGAATTGACTTTCAAGAGATAAGTGAGAATATGAAGTAGTCAAGTGCATAATGAGCATCTCCACTTTCTAGGCTCTGCCGATTATACAGGGATGAGGCCATAGTGGCTTGTTGTGGACCCCTTATTTTCCTCCTCCTCATGTGGGTCAGTTACCTCAACCTTTCTTACTGAGGCTTGTAGTTTAGATTGAGTTTGAGCAAGGATGAAGAAGATGCCTGATGACACTTTTTCCATCCCCAAAAAGAAAACTAGGGATTTATAATTAAATTGTAAATATAAATTTTAAATTTTTCATAAGTTTAGTTACTTAACATTATTTTAGGTACTCATATGTATTTTTCATTTTGTAAATAGAAAGAAAAGCAAAAGAAGGCCAGCTAAGGGATGTTTCTCCCAAAAAGACATTGAGATATCTTGATAGTGGCATTTGGCAACAAAGAGCATCCAGGTTGAGTGACGGAATATAGTGTATATGTCACCGTAAGGAAAGTTTATGGATGATCCAACGAGACCAAGAGAGGACCAAATAGGGTTGTCTTACTGTATGATCACATCAGAAGTGGAGGCTAGCATCGTTGAATGGGTGAGATAAGAGACTATGCATAGACGCAGCCCTAGCTCAAAATGATGCAGTCATGGTTTGCCTCTATCTTCCAATACCTTGGCATAGAAATGTGTCTAGAATTTCTTGGTGATACGGTAGCGAGTCCATGCGTCAGACCACCGACTCATTGAGTTGCCACTCGGCCAATCCTCAACCAGATCATGTTTGAATGTATTGACTTCATTTCAATGCTTCGGGCTAACATTAATTGTTTAATTGTATTGAATATTAGAAGAAGCTGATCTAGTGTCATCTCGCCTTTGTTTCTAATAGCGAGACTCATATTGTGGCCACAGGGATGGTTTTCCCATCCTACCCTAATACTTCCATGCACCATCAACAACTTCTAGCCAGTCATTACAAAGTGTCAGTTGATGATGTAGCTGATGATGTGAGAGAGTTGAATCTTTTAATGCAAATTATGTTCCATCAGCAGATAGTGGATACAGCTAGAAGCTTTGCTTAGTAGCTCGTACATTTAGTGAATTTAGGCGAGGTGATAAATTTAAGTTACATAAAAGCTTCTTTGTGTATTTGATTTTGTGTTACACATGTTATGATGCTAAACAATTTCTCACTACAGAAAGATGTACCTAAGCAACCAGCATCCAAGGAAAAAGGTAAATAGTGTGCGAGTGTTGAAATATCTTCAGCAAGGCCTAATCTTGTTGACGATAGAACTTTGGTGTCCCTGAGTCCTGCCCTTTAGAAGTTGCATAATCTAACTGTTAGACTGCCCCTTATGGAGGTTTTCATTGACCTGACAATAGATTGAGATGTGTTTCACCACTCTATTGATAAAGTGAATAAGATTCATATTTTGGTTGACAATATTACCAATCTACTCAAGATGCAATGGTTGAACATGCCTATTTTGTAAATTTTTGAAATGTAAGGCTTTCTCCTACACATTTACAATTTTCACATAAATTTCAATTTGACAGTTAACTTTTCGTATAATGCATTTCAGGTATGTACATCAATTATGTAGCAAATTCAAGGTAGAAAATATCGGGTTTCTATGTCTAGAACTGATCATGTCGGTTAATTTTGAACGTAATGAGAACAAGACTTTCAATTATGTGGTCAACGTAGTGAGACAATTGAGAGACAAGAAGTACAATTTAGCATCGTATCATGAGGGGTAAGATCGTTACTACTATTCATCTTTTTTTTTTTGCTTTAGGTTAATTTGAATCATTTGTGACTAAAATGTAAAGTTACATGTTTGTAAAAAATTCTAGAAATCATTGGATGCTACTTGTGCTATGCCTTGAAAAAAAATAGTGTACTACTTGGATTTTTTAGAGTCTAAGCGCACATTTGCTATCTGGAAGAGCTTGAATATGTAAGCAAATATAAATAAATATCACATAATAGTCTTTTTGAATAAGTTTGAGTTTATTTAACTTGTACATGTATATTGAAACTTCAGGAAATATAGAATATTGTGGGCGATAGAGATTGCAAGGCATGGAACTCCCATACAGAAATCAATGACGGTATGAAAAATATCCTTTAAAAGTTACAATAACTATTGAAGTTTCAAATTTTATTGGTTGGATTACTAATATTAATTTTCCATTCCATGAAAATGTCAGTGCACTTAGCAACCTCGATCCAGTGAGTGTGGCTATTATGTGATGAGAATTATGTATGAGATAGTCAAGGTATGTTCTGGTAATTCAAAAGTGCTTGACAAGGTATAAATATTTATCGAAAACTAAGAATTATCTAATTATGCACATATATTTTTTATTAACGAAATAATATTTCTTTTGGTTTGTTGTAGGTATATGAAGCTGAGTCATATAGCTGAGTGAACAAAGATGAGATTTGGAATAAATAGGCTGAGTACTCTGCGACAATTGCATGTAATTTTTAGTTTTATTTATTTTTAAATATGGTCTACTCAAGGAGTATATATTTTTATACAAGCATGTACATTTCAATGGTTTAGAAATATTTATGGTTAGTTTATAATGGTTTTTAGTAATTTATAGAATACATTATTGCTGATGTTTGGATTACCTATGTTGAAGCATGGCTCTCTAGACTTTAATATCATGATGTATCTTAGCTAGCTACTTCATCAATTAATCTGGTGTAAAATAGAATGCGACCTAGATATGTCCAGTTCGAGTATGTACGCAGAAAGTAAATAACACCAGATATGTTGACGCAAAAACCCTAAAGAGGGAAAAACCCCAGGTACTCTTGCCGCGGGACAAACCAATCAACTAACACAAGTAAGAGTTTAGTAAAGCAAAAGATAATTAGTGATGTCGCAATTATAAGCTAAACATTCAAAAGGAAAACTTATTAAAAAATTCCCTCTTTACGTCTTTTGACATATGACAACGTGCATTGCTCGTCTTCTTGTGCTATAGCACTCACATGGGAATGTACATCAAGTTTCCTAGAGATCACTTGAGCTTATCTTGGGAAAGAAGAACTCGTAAACCTCTTCAACTCATGTGGATCATCCCTTGCACAAATATTGATATTCTTATCAATGTACTTTGAAGGGTTTGCTAAACAAGCACGATTTGGAAGAGTGAAATTTGACTTCAAGAATAAGTTTTGCAAATAGGCAGTGTGTTTGTTTTCTCTTCTTGGTTGAGCTTTGAAGAATACTACATGAATGCTTTGGCTCATTGGAAGTCTTTCCATCTAGTCAATCTATAAGAGAATATATAGGATGGTCTTCGAATTCTTGTGTAAGATAAGAATTAAAGAAATCAAATCCATATAGAAATCAAACATAAGGAAAGTTAGAATTCCATAATACTATAAGCACAAAATTTTCCTAAGCTAAATTGGACTTGTCATGCAAGAAGTTAAACCTAGATAAATAAGCTAACTAGAGTATAACATGAACTACGAAACTTTTAGAACTTGCATGTTAAATAAAACTCTTGCACCTCAAGAAAGGTGCATTGGCCCCAACTCTTTCTTTTTGGCCAAGACATAAAATAAATTTGCATGATAAAATAAATATCACACGTAAGAATAAGTCATGCAATATTCGTAGCAAAATTTGACACATTTTGACACTTAAGTAAAATTAGAAAAATTAGGAATGCCAACACAATATTACACATTTTGTACTAATAATCTTCCTCTTTCGCTTTTCTAATTTTTCAAACCATGTAGTAGCACAAAGAAAACTCCTTTATGATATATCAGAGCAAAAATTGAAGCATAAAAACATAGAATATGTATCAGAACATAAACATGTATACACATGCTAGATATATCCTAACAAACAAGCTACTATTCTTCTTCGTTTTTTGACAAAGAAGAAAAGCCAAATGTATCATGTAGAAAATGCCAGTAGGATCAGAGCTAAAGATATACAACTAAATGCATAGTTTAAAAAAACCATACCAGAACTCAAAATACTATTTCTTGTATCAAAATGTAGTAGTAAGCAAAGAGAGTTTTAAAAACGTGTAATCCATCACAGTGTATTAAAGCAAAAATTAAAAAACATAGAAATCAAAAAACACAAATTTAAATGAGAGTCTCAAAAACATAGAATGCTTTTTGAGATGTCTCCTCCTTCTTTCATCCTTCCTTCAAATTTTCTTCCATGGTGGCACGTATCAATCCGATTACTTGGATTTCTTAGCCTTTTTTTTCTTCTTTTTCTCATGGTGTTCATCATCTTTTTCAGTTAGTCTCTTCTTCTTTTTCCTTGGGGTAGTAGTCTTGGATGTATCTGGCTAGGGTAGTAGTCTTGGATGCATTTGCTGCATCCTATTTCTGACATGCTGCTTGAAGGTCTATTGCTTTTAGAAAATCTGCAATATCTTCATCCTTGTAGGCAAATGTATGTCTATTTTACAGCAAACAATGAACCATCAAACTGCACAAAGGTTTAAAAGCATTTAAAAAGTTAGAATGTGAGTGCTGGAAGTTTGTGAACTATTTCCTGAATTCGGAAAGTTCAGCCTACTATTTGGATATATGCTGCATAACTTCCCCTGTAACATCCTCAGTAGATGCCACAGAAATAATAGATTGTGCTGTAGGTTTAAAAATTTTAGCGCAATGATCCTTTCTTAGTAGCCAAATAGGTTAGGTTGTGACCATACATCAATCTTTTTGTATATCCTCAACCACTTGATCCTTCAAATACTGATAAATAAGTGATGGAAAAGGAAGTTTGTAGGTTTTGGAATTCTTCGGACCACTGGCAGAAATACAACTTTCAATCACATCATAAACATGTTGCTCCCAGTCCAATGGTTTCTTAGCCCCCAACTGATAAAGAAGAAGTACCCTCAGTCTGTTCATTTTTTCTTGTGAGTGAGTGGATTCGGATTTGTTATTATAAATTTATGTAGCAACTTATACCTCAATGACATCTATGCTGCCCTAAAATTTGATCTTTTAGCTAGCCAGTTTGTTCCAATTAATTCCTGAGCTATCTCATTATTGGATATATTCTGCTAGGTGTTCTCAGTTATATTAAACTGCCTAGCCCCTATCCAGCTTTGTAGACTATTTGCTGTGAATCTCATTATTTTCTCCTTCATATAGATTTTTGATGTGAAAGCACACTTAGAATCACCAAATATTTACCAAAAATTCTCTAGCATCAGTCTCATTAGCCTTGCCATGATGATCAAACGATTTTTCAATTTTGGAAAATTTCACCAACTCCCCTAGACCAAACTCCTAAAAATCAGAAAACATAATCCTCTATTCATATTGAAATTTTCCAAAAATCACATACTTCTTAAAAAGCTTAGCAGTCTTACGATCATGAAAACAGAAGTTATAAAGAATGAAAAAGCCTCATACTATTCCGATCTCAATACACTTGAAGTCCTTTGGGTCATCCAGAGGTGTTCTGGCCTCATTTGAGCCTTCTGGTGGTTAGTCCTCCGTAGATACATCCTGGTAAGGTAAATCTGATTTCTCTTCTTAATGAGTCATCTTTTTTGGACTCTCAGCTATAATCCCTTTTGCTTTTTGTCTGGTGGGAATTTTTCTGGTTGGTTGTACTTTCTATTTACCCCTTTTTGATGTCATCCCTTTTCTTTTTCTCTTTTTCAGAAAATACTTCGACTACTTCATCTTCAGTAGAAAATTCCTCAGAATTCTATTCAACTACTTCATCTTCAGTAGAAAATTCCTTAGAATTCTATTCAACTACTTCATCTTTAGTAAAAAATTCCTCAGAATTCTCTTCTTGTTCCTCAGCTTCATACTCACTTTCAGATTTTTCTTTAGTCCTTTTCAATTTCTGCTCTCTGTCAAAAGCGGATGTATCCTTCTTTGATGCTGATTCTGACTCCTTAGAATTTTCAATGTCTCCTTCTTCAGGTTACTCATCCGTAGAATGCAAAGAGGATTTATTCTGATCCATCATCCCCTTCACTGGAGATTTTCTCTATTCCTCCTCAATAGATTGTTGTTGATTTTCATTTGTTTCCTCTCAGTATTGATTTTCCCAAAATTGTTAGGGTTTTTATGGTCGCTAGCGATTGACAGTAGTTTTTATGATCTCTAGCAATTGACAATAGAATGTTCTAGAGATTTGGGGCTTATTGAACATTCTTCTCCTGTTGAACCTCTAAAATAGGAATTTGTGGGATTTCATGTTGTTCAACCTCTGGTGCATATGTATTTTCTAGTTCGACAACCGGCGGCTTCGGTGGAATTTGGTTTATCGACGGTTGTGGCTGTTTTTCTCTACAGGTGGGTTTTGAATCTCCCCTTCAAACAATAGCATTGCCCAAAGAAAATCAACTTGATGTGGAACTTTTTCCACTGATTTTCCGGTGATGGCACCTTTGTTAGATTCGTCTAATCAAGCATAACAACCTATGGAATATATTTCTGTGGTTGATCTGGGGGGATCGATTTGTGCCCAATTCTCTATTGACTTTGAAGATTGTGACAGACCTTCATCTAATTTGGCTTGCCTAGCAGTGGAACTTTCATGACCACTACATCATCTTCTCCCCCTGCCTCAAGCATCAGTTCCAGTAGTAGACTTTCCGGCCATAGTTTCTGTGATAAATTTTTCAAAAGAAAATCACAAGAAAACTAGGAAATTTTGGAGAACTTTAGAGCAGCTAGTTTTAAGAAAGGAAGTGTTCAGTTGGGGTTAAGAAAAAAGAGGGAAGTTAACAGAAATAAGAAGGAAACTAAAAGTTCTTGTTTGTCAGTTTTAAAAATTTATCCGTTACAAATTTTAAAAATTGTACGAGCGGTTTACCTATAATTGCCACAATTGTAAACTCAGCCAAATGTATGCTGCTTGACCCATCAATCAAAGTACGAGATACATCTATGCTCAATGTATACAGGCAAATATATATAAATGTAATGAACCACCATTAATTTAATTTGTAGTACTGAATACTTTCAAAAATACCTGTTAAAGTTCTACACCATAAAGTATTCAGCCAACTGAACTGTTCGCAATAGAAGGAAGTTATTTTTGAATGGAATTTATTTTGAATTTATCTTTTTATGGTCAATCCTGACAACATTTTACACCTTGTGAGGACCTGACTTATTAAGCCTTGAGTGATGCACAAGAAGACCGATCATCATCTGAAAAACTCTTATAAAAATAATACAAAATTTAAGGCCTCGACTTGCTCGAGTTTTTTTGAGCATTGTCTTCTGAGGGCAAAGGTACTATACACACTCAAAGACTTGGTTGACTGATAGTTTTTTTCCTTTACAGACTCTGCCCCTTAGACATTATCAGTCGTTTGTAGTGCCGAAGAGTTGTAGATACTAACCATAGGTTTACATCAAAATTTTGATTCTCAATCAGTAACCCATTTAGTGCAAAGTAGGCGGGACATATTCCATCCTTATTTTATGCAATTTATCTTTATAAAATAAGGAGCACAAGTTTTGACTAATCTCTTCATGACGCATTCTCCTCTGGATATCTCAATGATGTCCTACACAGATATAAGCGATTTTATTAATATGAACATGAATGACATACAAATCAAACAATAATGTGAAAAATGCAAGAAATAAAAACTTTCCATTTTTTTGAGTTTTTCTCATTTTTCAATTTTTTTATATATCTTTTTATGTACATGCAATGCAATTTTTCTGTTTCATGATGTTGAGCCTATTTAGACTATAAAAAATACCAATATATTATCTTAGGTTTTCAAACCTAGATGCATCCAATGCTTTAGTAAATATATCTACAAGGTGATCCTCTGTCTGAATATACTCCATGGTAATCACTTTTTGTTCAACTAACTCTCTTATAAAACTATGTCTTATATCAATATGCTTAGTCTTAGAGTGTTGAACTGGATTTTTTGAAATGTTTATGGCATTTATGTTATCACAGAAAATAGTGGCTTGGCCTTGGAAAATTCCATAGCTCTCTAATATCTATTTCATCCACAGACGATGTATGCAACAACTTCCTATAGCTATGAATTCTGCTTCTACTGTGGAGACTGAAATGGAATTTTACTTCTTGCTCATCTAGGCAACTAGGTTGTTCCCTATGTAGAAACATCCTCCTGGAGTACTTTCCCTGTCATCAACATTTCCAGCCCAATCTGCATCTAAGTATCCAGCAAGATTAGCATTGGTATCCTTAGAGAACCATTTGCTATACTCTGTTGTTCCATTGACATATTTGATAATTCTCTTGACCGCAGCCAGATGTGTCTCTCTTGGCTTTGACTGGTATCTCGCACACATATCTACACTGAAGGATATGTCTGGCTTGCTTGCCGCCAACTAGAGTAAACTTCCAATCATGCTATGATATAAAATAGTATCAATCTCCTCTGCATGATCATCTTTTGTCAATTTCAGATTGGTGGGCATTGGAGTTCTTATTGGTTTAGCATCTTCCAAGCTAAACTTCTTGACTAGATTTTTAGCATAGTTTGTTAGAGAGATAAGAGCATCTCCAATACTCAATACTCAATCATTTGCACCATTTTTTCTTCACTTTCCTCCATCGTATCCCGTGTAAGGTCTATTTTTGGACCTTTATTCAAGACTTCACTACTACTATTTTATCATTATTTTTAAATTTCTATCTATCTCTTTCCACTTTTTCACTTTTCCCTCTCTTTTTTTCCAACAACTCTTTCTACCAACATTCAATTAAAATAATCGTCTTTCTATCTCTCTCTTCTTCACCACCCAAAAGCTAAGACTACTCATTAGAGTGGCTCTAAAAATGTCAGATATGTCCTGCTTCACCTGTAATCTTGGAAAGAATGTAAGTTCATGTACCGTACTCATTTCAAACTTTGCTAGCATTGTCCTAACAAATTCCTTGTCTTGGCTTCCGAAGTTGATCTAAACACAATGTCATCCATATAAATTTGAGCAACAATAATTTCCTTCTTCAATTGCTTGATAAATAAGGTCTTGTCTGTACTTCCTCTTTTGTATCCTTGTTCAAGAAGGAAAGTTGTGAGTCTTTCATACAAGCTCTTGGAGTTTGTTTTAAGCCATATAAAGCTTTCCTCAACCTGTACATATGATCAGGATTATAAGGATCAATAAATCCTAGTGGTTGCTAAACATATGCTTCTTCATTTAGAATGCCATTAAAGAATGCACTATTCACATTCATCTGATATAGCTTGAAACCAATATGATATGCTACTGCATGAAGTAATCGATAGACTCAAGTCTGGCTATTGGTGCAAATTTTTCATCAGAATCTATCCCTTTCATCTGGTTATAGCCTTGAGCCACAAGTTTTGCCTTATTCTTGATAAGCTTACCTTGCTCATTTGATTTATTTTTGAAGATCCACTTAGTTCCAATAACTTGGCACTCATTCCCAAACATGATTCCTTCTAAACTAATTTTGCTCCTCTTGCATTGCTTGAACCCAATTCTCGTCCTATAAAGCTTTGTTCACATTTTTAGGTTCAGCCATTGAGATATAGCACATGTTACCAAATTCTTGTTGAAACATCCTTCTGGTCTCCATTCCTTCTTTTCTAGATAGGGTGTTATCAACTGGATGGTTCAGGTAGATGGTCGTCTTCTAGTTTTTGGTTCTGAATCAGATTCAAATTCTACAATTTGATCATTATAACTAGGCCGGATGAATCTCACTCCAGTTCTGCCTATCTTGATGCACTTAATTGAGGCGAGATAGGTCCTGACTCAATTGCTTCATTTTGATTCTTTTCTACAATGACTTTCATATTATCAATTTTAGGTTTTTGTGAATAAATGGAGTAGTTAGCAGTATTATCAACTTTAACATTTATAGACTCAACAATATTCTGAGTACGCATATTATAAGTTCTATAAGCCCTAGAATTCTTAAAATATCCAACAAAGACTCCTTCGTCTGATTTGGCATCTAATTTAGCTAGGTGATCTTTATCATTCAAGATATAGCATTTACTATCAAAAACATCAAAATAGTTCAACCTAGGTTTTCTGTCTTTCCAAATTACATATGGAGTCCGATGAGTTCTAGGTCTAAGTGCCATTCTATTAATGATATAACATGAACTGTTAATTGCTTCAGCCTATATCTTATCAGGTAATTTCTTACTATTAAGCATGACTCTAGCCATTTCCTGTAAGTTTCTATTTTTCCTTTTAATTACAGCATTTTATTCAGGGGTCCTAGGAGCAGAAAACTCATGAATAACACCAAATTTTTCATAAAAATTACAAAAAAAAAAAAGTAATATCAAACTCTTTGCCATGATTGCTTCTGATTCTTTTCAATGTGATACCTTAATCTAAATATTCATTTGTGAGCTTCTGGAACAAAATACAAAATATGTCAAATGTATCAGATATTTCTCGAATGAAATCAATCCAAGTATATCTAGAAAAATCATCAACACAAACATATATGTACCTGTTACCTCCTGTACTTTTAGTTCGGATTGGACCTGTAAGATCCATGTGTAAGAGTTCTAAAGTATTAGTGGTAGATAAGTGCTAACCTGCTCTGTGTGAATTCCTGACTTGCTTACCTTTCTCGAGTACCTCTTACAGCTTCACTTTCGGTCAATTTTGAGTAGACTTTGATAGTTAATATGACCCAGTCTCTTGTGCCAAAGCTCTGCGGGGTTAGTACTTGTAACTTTGCAAGCAAGTTTTTGATTCAATACATAACACTTGACACTAGACCGAACTCCTCTCAGTAAAGTTTTTCAAAGCAAGTTTGTTTTAGTATTAAGATCAAAAACTTTACACTCAATTTTAGAAAAGAACACTCTGGGATTATCATCACTCAATTGACCAACACTCAAAAGATTAGCTTTCAAACTAGATACATATAGCATATCCTTAAAGGTTGGTAAGCCTTCAATGCAGATATCTCCAGATCCCTCAATGTGACCTAGTAGTCCATCTCCAAATGTAACTAAACCTGTTTCCCCTTTCTAGAAATTGGACAGCAACTCTAAGTCACTTTTCATATGCCTAGAACATCCAGTATCGAAATACCAAGTGTTATGGAATAAAAAACTTAAAGAAAATTTGACAACATAACTCTTGTGCTCACCCATTTTCACCCAAACATGTTTAACCTTACCTTTTGCTTAAGGTATTTTGACTTTGTGTGTATTGATCAAATTTATGTATTTTTCATGATTAAAAATATCATGACCAGATTCACAACAAAAGTTAGACGTTACCTGTCTGACCTTACCATACACATTTGAGTTCTGGGCTGCTCAAACAGTGGCAGGTCTGTTTCTGGTATTCTGTTGATGATGCTTTGGTGGACTGTTCTTATAGACAGTTTTGCTGAGGTATCCTGATGAGGTCCAGAATTCTGCTTTTGTCTTGTAGGTTTTTTTTTTTGGAAGTTTCCCTGTGATTCTTTCACGAAAATTGTCTGTGAAATAGCTTTACCTTTTCCTTCATATCGTGGTCCAAATGTATCCCTTAAAGTTGTTTCATACTTCAGGACTTCATTCAACCTTGCAACTCCAATTGTCAACTATTTGATCCTTTCATTGGCATGCTCCAGATCACTTGTAAGATGATTGACCTACTAATCTTTTTAGTCAATAGATTTGTACAGATCTCTCTTTTCATCATCAAGGAATTCTATCATCACTTGACGTATGTCAGATTTTTCTTGTTTCGCTACAAGTTGATTCTGTAATGCTGCATAGTTGGGATAGGAAATCTCCTCACTTGTAGATGGTTTTACAGTGTTAGTAGTGGGGCAATTCATAGAACTGGACTGAGGCTAGATATGTGCTATCGATGCTGATCCAAACACATCCTCCTCGTCTTCACTCCAGCTAACCTTCATGACCTTTTTGCCTTTCTTCTTCTTTTGAGGATTTACATATTCTACTACAATATGACCATAGCCTTCACATTTATTGCACCTTATTTTGCTACCAGGTTGAGCCTATGGAATGAAATTGCTCCTGTATTTTCTATAGCTAGTCCTCCTATGTTGATTTTGTTATTGTTCACCATCTTGATTGTGATTTTTCATCTGAAAAGATCTTTAAGGCTTGTACTGATTTTTGAATCTTCTACCTTTTTGCTATTTGTTTTTTAGAAACTTTTTGAATTGTTTGGTAAGGAGTGCCAAGTTGTTTTCTTTATCAGTCTGTTCCTCAGTATCAGAATCTTCCACCTTGTTCTTGAATGTAATACTGGGTTTCTTCTCCTTTTTTCCTCTTGGATATGTTTAGCTCATATGTTAACAATGATCTAGCAACCTCATTAACCTTCATCTTGTCCACGTCCTTGTTTTCTTCAATGGCAGTGACATTCGTATGGAATCTGTCTAGCAAAGATCGAAGGACCTTTTTAACAATCTTCTATTTGGAATGTATCTTGCCTAGAGCATCTGCTTGATTGATGATCTCACACAACCGACCAGAATAATCCTTGAATTCTTTACCGTCCTTCATTGTGATTTGCTTAAACTTGACAGTGAGAATATAGAGTCTTGAGGACTTGACTGCAGTTGTTCCTTCATTAGCAACTTGAAGAACATCCCAAGCTCTCTTAGCACTCCTGCAATTAGTTACAAGTCTGAACTGATTTTGATCTATAAAGGAGAAAATAGCATTTAAAGCTTTAGAATTCCAACCAAAAGCAGTATCTTCATCAGTAGCAAATTAAGTCTCAGGCTTAATAGAAACAGTGCCATCCACTGCAGTGACAGAGGGTACTGTGTAACAAATAAGAATAGAAATCCAAGCCCTGTTATCTATAGACTGAATATAAATTATCATGCTGACTTTCCAATATGCATAGCTAGACCCATCTAGGATAGATGGTTTAACAGTAGATGTATCTATGTCTAGACGAACCTGATCTCACTAATAACTTATGTGAACCTGCTCTGATACCAATTGTTTAAGCTTGTTTCTCTAGACTTTAACCAGGATGTATTCTACCTAGCTACTTAATCAATTAATCTGGTGTAAAATAGAACGTGACCTAAATATGTTTAGTTTGAGTATGTACACAGAAAGTAAATAACACTAGATATGTTGACGTCGAAACCTTATGAAGGGAAAAACCATGGGTACCCTTGCCATGTGACAAACTAATCCACTAACATAGTAAGAGTTTAGTGTAGCAAAATAGAATTAGTGATATCGCAATATACACTAAACATTCAAAAGGAAAGCTTATAAAAGAAACTCCCTCTTTAAGCCTTTTGACATGTGACAATGTGTGTTGCTTGTCTTCTTTTGCTATCGCGTTCACACAGGAAACAAGACCTCCTAAACCTCTTCAACCTCGTGTGGATCGTCCCTTGCACATATATTGATTTCCTTATCAATGTACTTTGAAGGGTTGCCAAACAAACACGATTTGGAGGCGTGAAATCTGAGTGCAAGAACAAGTCTCACAAATAGGCAGTGTGTTCGTTCTTTCTTCTCGGTAAAACTTTGAAAAATAATGCACAAATGCTTTGGCTTGTTGGATGTCTTTCCATCTAGTCGACCTACAAGGGAATATATAGGATGGTCTTTGAATTCTTGTAAAAACAAGAATTAAAGAGACCAAATCTGTGTAGAAATCAAACATAAGGAAAGTTAGAATTCCATAATACCATAAACACAAAACTCTACTAAGTTAAATTGAACATGTCATGCAAGAAGTTAAACCTAAATAAATAACGTAACCAAAGTATAACATGAACTTGGAAACTTTTAGAACTTGTATGTTAAATAAAACTCTTGCTCCTCAAGAAAGGACCCATGCCCGAGCTCTTTCTTTTCGGCCAAGATATAAAATAAAGCTGCATGCTAAAATAAATATCACAAGTAAGAATAAGTCATGCAATAGTCATAATAAAATTTGACACATTTTGGCCCTTAAGTAAAATTAAAAAAGTTAGGAACGTCAACACAATATTACACATTTTGTACTAACAAGTTATTGATTGTATTTTGATTTATATTAAAGTATATGTAAATTGCTAGTGTTGATGTTGTTTCTTCTTAGCCGTGATTATGCGTTTGTTCTTTTCTCTTACAGTGTTACTAGCAATAGCTATCACGGGTGGCACTAAAAAAAATTGAGCAGTAGGCATTGGTTGTTGTCCAAAACCGATGCCTAAAATGCACAGTCGGCATTGGTTGTTCTACGAGAACAAACGCCTAAAGTAGACAATAGAAGTTAGTTCTACTTTAGGCCTGAAGGTTCTTGGATAACAATAGAAGCCTATTGTACATTTTAGGCATTACCCAAAAACCAACTCCTATACCCTTTACTATGTGCATTGCTACCAATAGCATCGCCTTCAAGACCAAAACATCTTCATCGTTACAATTGACACCTAAAGTATTATTTTGCACTATTGTATAGTGCTAATAAGCCGTTAGATACCAGTACCTTTTCCTTCACTAGATTGTTAGTTGACCTGTCCTACTGACTTTTAGGATCTAACATCGTCTCTATATGTTCCTTAAATTTGCCCGTAAGAAGAAGGCCAAACCGTGATCCTACAGCGAAGGGAAAATAGATGGAGACACTTACATAAAGTTCAGTAAGTAGTGTCATCAGCCTGAGAGATCAGGGAGTCTACCAGGCTCCACCCTTTCACAGACTCAGAGATGGTTTGGATAATGTTGCCTAGCCGCCGAGCTTTCTTATGAGCCGTAATGTAATAATACCCTGAGCCCCTTGTATCAACCTTGAACTGATAATATCACTGAAAATCTTACGGGCTAGGGTATTCCAAACCTCTTACCTCCAAAAACATAGGAAACTAATCAACATCCAGCAACCGTTCAGGTGAATCTGTGTCAGAGCCCACCAGTAACTCAAATGATTAGTAATCACTCTAGCGAGAGCAAGATCAAACCCCAACTTCACCATTTCTACATTAACAGCCATATAGACTTGAGAAAGTAGTCAACTCATTCACCTTTGCAAGACGCCTACAAGTCGACCTCGTCAGGGTCCCTAAACTTTTCCTATATAGCCGCCAGGTCAATTTCCTTAACAATCAAATTATATAGGTGACACTCCCACTCTCTACTCGTATTGATAACTAGAAAAGGCCTGACTCCAGACTCAGGGGGTATAACCCTACTAAAGAAACCGCCGCTGAAAACAAAGCAGCCAGGCTTGCCAGATCACTGTGCTATGGGCCTCGCCCTATTCTCTCGCTGCTATTCCCAATTCCATCATCCTTACACTCATCCGTAGATTTTGTAATTCTTACTCAAATCTAGAAGGTAGTGAATTCTTCACTACCTTCTAGATTTGAACACCCTTTTCCCCTCATTTTATCAACAAGTTGAGAGAGAATTTGAAGTTGC
>CAVNYN010268997.1:0-54118 GCA_963692815.1 Nyctanthes arbor-tristis
TCCGACCGGTTAAATAAAATAACATTAATTCATTTGCATTTCAACCAAAAAAAAAATAAAAAATAAACTAATTTCTATGCGAGGTTAAGGTGTTAGAACTTAAAGGTAGTTTAGAATTGAAAAAAAAAAATTAAAATAATCTAACCCAATTTGGAAAAGTGCGACAATGGAAATATTTAGATTTAAGTTATTTTTATTAAGTCCTTAACATTGTAAAGATTATACATATTTTTTTTTACGGGAACGATTATACTTATTTTGATTGGGTTATTTTGGTCGTCAATGATAGCAACGCATTTTTGACTCATGATGGTGCTAACGTTTATGTTCCAACGATGAATTTTAGATTAATATTTTTGTTTAAAATTTTCACTTTTTTGTTTGTTAAGCCTTGGTTTTAAGCCAAACCAAAAAAAAAAAAAAAAATGGACTGGATTAAATTGAAAATTTAATTAAGTGATGCTATTTATCTAAATTAGAGATCTGTATCCAATTTAGTTGGCATCACTATATTGGAGGATAAGTTGATATGCACAAATACATGAGGTCCTTATTTATTCAATTGCCAATGTAGTGATGACAATTAAAATAGAGATCAGTCTCCAGTCTAGATAAATAACATTATTTAATTTAAATGGATTGGAAAATTTTCAAGCCGCTTTAAGTGATTTAGATTGAAATTTTATTATAAACCGCTCAAACCTAACTATGAATTCCGCATCATGTTCAATTCAAGCCTCTAAAATCTAGAAAATTTAGTTCTATATTTGAGTTTGTAAGATATTGTTACAAAAATTTCATGCCGGTGGTACGTACTATGGTACCATCCGCACATATGGCGTGCCAAAAAAGACCCCGTTTCGTATTTGTCAAAAACAAGTGGAAATTGTTAATTCATCTCCTCTTATCTTCTTACATTTACATGATTTTCAATTTCCCGCTGGTAAATTTTTAAACACTCAAGTTAAAGGCAAATTTACGCATTATTAATGTAAATTTCATTTTTTGGAGGGATTGTATTCTCATGTTTATAAATAAAAGTCACCCTTAGTTTGGACAATAATAAAGTCATTTATCCTTTTTTTTAAAAAAAAAAAATCATTTATCCTTCAGCAAAAATATAATGATGCAATAAAAAAAAATCAAATACATCATCACGTATAAAAATAATAACAGAAATAGCAGTTTTCCAGACAAATTAGAAATCCTAATTTCCGTAGTCTCTCTTTAGCACAAGGATACTCATCAATAATAATTAAAAAATAAAAATCAATTTTCTCCCCAATAAATAAATCATCAAAGGAATTTGTGTTGTGTAACATCTGCCACCCACCACCTCCGTCGCTACCTTAACTCCACCGGGCGCATCAGAATAATTCAAAGTCCCTCACGGACAAGCTTCAAATACCCCCCACAAACCACCACCAGTTTGGAGGAGCTCCACCAGTCCAGTTAGTTCAAATATGTTCCCATATAATAACGCTAATGCCAACACCACCACCACCAACAAGAGCAATAATCGCCATCACCACCACCACCATCGTGAGGTGGAGCAGCACCAGCTCCTCCACCCAACCCTTCATAGCACCGCCACGGGCGGTCCCTTCCACCACGACGCAGCGGAGGTGCAGGCGCAACAAGAAGAGCTCCACTACCCCTCTGTCTACCTAAACATGGCTGTTCCACCCAACACTACTAACATGATGATCCCAGCTGTGAGATATGATATACAACCAGACTCCCAGCATGTCCACGCCATGAGGGCATTTTACAAACAGCCACAGGTTTTCGAGAACCCGATGGTATTCTATGCTAACCAGGACAGCCTCCTCGACCAGAATGCTAATCGCATGGATCAACAATTTGTTGAGACCTACCAGGAGGGTAGACAGAGAGCAGTGCCACAGCCACCACAGATGAATTATAAAGCTGGAGAATTTGGAGTGATAAATGTGAAGAAGATGGTGAAAAGAGAGAAGCTTCCTCCGGGGTATAGGTCTGTTCCGACGGAACAAGAACTGGTGGGTTATTATCTGAAGAGGAAGGTTGACAACAGCTTATTGTATTTGATATTCATGATGTTACTCTCTATAACTTCCATCCTTATCAACTCATTGGTAAGTTTTGATTCCACCCCCACCCCTGAGCGGGTCCCGGGGGGCTTAGATATCCTCTCTGTTTCTCCCATCCCGAACTATTTTTGTTCAAAAGTAGAAACAGAGTGATTAAAATCTGTGGAGTACAAGTAAATCCCATTAAATTTAAATATGTGAATTTGTTTGACCGAATTCTAAAGTGCTTGTCCGTTGTTGTGTTTTTTTGTCAGAATTATGGGTAATTTTAGTAGCTAGGCCATTCTAGACGAACAAAATTTTTGGTCTCTACGAATACCATCTTCGGTGACAAAATCAAGAATCAACGTGAAAGACTCTAGACCTAATTTATTATTAAATTGAGACGCTTGAATACACATGTGAATTCTCAAACACTGAGTCTTCATACCACTAGAAATTTTTCCGCTCCACACAGAGTTAAGTACGACAATGATTAATGTGTTTAGTGCAGCACCCAAGCACACCTACTAGAAAAATTTCTAGTAATCCACATTGTTAAGCATTAAACTTGTTGTGAAGTTTCGGATAAATTTGTAGAGCTCGGTACCCAGCATGGATCGGATCTACTTTTCAGTAGATGAGAAAGTTCCGATGTGTGCAGAGAACCATACTAAATTTGAAGGCCAGAGTGAGTGGTATTTCTTTACGCCAAGGGAGCGTAAGTATCAGAATGGAAGCCGGCCACGGCGCTCTGTCAGCAGCGGCTACTGGAAGCCCACCGGAAAAGACGAGACCATCTTTCACAATAATCATCCTCTTGGGTACAAAAAAATACTGGATTTCTATCAAGGGAAACGCCCTGGAGGCAATAGAACGGATCTTAAGATGCACGAGTACAGGCTTCAACAACGAAGTGATGTTCCAAAAACTGATAGCAGAAGCCAAGATCGCAACCAGGTACACTGTATTTTTTGGACTTGCGGTCGGCAATCTTTTTCTTCCACTATTAGTGAGGTGTAAGAGCATCAACTTTAGTATTGTTAAATTTAACTATTCACATAAATAAAAAATACATTTTAAATTATTGTTAAATGCCACATATGCAACTTAAATTTAACAACTATAAAGTGTTACATTGAATATGTTAAACAAAATCACAAAAATCCACGTAAGCCTAGGTAGGCCCATTATTTTCAAAAGGTATTGGTCAAACTTTATCAAATAAATTAAAAAAGAATTTTCCAAAATTCTAGCAAAATGTTAAAACTATGAGTCGTCCTCCATGTCCAACTAGAATTATTCTAAAACTATTGTTCAAGTTAACTCACCATAAAAGATTCTTTTAACATGTTACTTAACACCACCAATGCGAATATCTTTTTAAGTTGTTAACTAACTTCTTCACTAAGCATTCACATTGGTGCTGTTAAATTTAACTATTCATAAAAGGAAAAAAATGTATTTTAAAAACTTGTTAAATGCCACATATACATGTTAAATTTAACAACTATTAAAGTGTTAACATTGGATATGTTAAATAAAATCACTAAAATTCACTCAAACCCAAATAAACTCCACTATTGTCAAAAGTTATTAGTTAAACTTTATTAAATAAACCATTAAAAAAATCAAAAGCATTAAATTTTAACACAATGTTGAAATTGTTGTTAAAGTTAACCATAAAATTAATAACTAATTAAAAAGTATTCTTTTAATATCTTTCTTAACATCACCAATGCAGTTACTTTTTTGAGTTGTTAACTAAGACCATCCACATTGGTAATGTTAAAATTAACTATCCATATAAACAAAAAGTAGAGTTTTTAGTTATTGTTAAAAGACACATAAACAAATTAAATTTAACTATTAATTTGTGTCATAGTAGTAATTCTAACTAAAAGTGTTAAATTTAACCATTAATTCAATAGCCAACGGGCGTGCCAATCCCAATTTAAATAAATAAAAAAAAAGGATGGCTAGGCCAATCTCAATTTAATTAAAATAGAAGATAAGAAATATTGCCACATCAGGTGTTAAGCTTGTGTTAAGTTTATTATTAACTTTAACAAAACCAGCAACTTGTTAAAATAATTTTTTTAGCAATTACTTTAACACCACCTATGTAATTTTTTTTTCGAATTGTTAACCAACAACTCCACTAACAACCTACTTTAGCACTACCAATGTGAATGCTATAACATCTTAATTGATAACCTAGTTTAACTAATGTAGATGCTTTAAGCATCACTTGTTCAACAACTAATTGTACAGATTGAGAACACAAAGATCAAGGTGTAAGAGTTCACAGATTGGTGCTGTGTTCAATCTATACAACTGGTTGTTAGATAATGACTGTTTGATTTTGATGCACTTGGACAGGTGGGTTCTATGTAAAATATACAGAAAAGAAAGGAGAGATCACAGAGACAACAATGAAGAAGATGATGTCCAAGTACCATCAGATGATGCAGATACCAATTCTAGGGCGACTGAAGAATCAGCATTAAATTCTCAAAGTACCAATACTGATAAACAATTGCAGCCAAACAACATAGCTGGATCAACTTCTTTGAATTTTCCACGCAGCAGCATCGAGAAAGGATTAACCTCGACAAATTCTTATGATGCAAATACTGATGAGTTTGCCAAAGATTATATCCCCGATCAATATTGGCCAAACTCTGGAGATTTTGGATCTCCGTTCTTATGAACAATTATTCACGATTTTTTTTTTTTTAGGGGGGGTGGGGGGGGGTTTGTTCTTTTAGAGGATTATAAAGCACAGACAACCCAATTTTTTGTCGTGTAGTCTCTCTCTTTTTCTCTAGGCTCTACAATTACGCTATACTTGATTCTTATTGTTACTTAGTCTTTTAGGAACATATCTTCTAGGACTCAATTTCTTTTCAATATTGTATGTCTCCCTCTAAATTGTATGGCATTCTTTAATACTAGTTAAATCAGCAGAGTTTACCTTAACAAACGATGTGAAGCTTGTGCAAATATCACACAGAATCATCAGGTAAGGGAAGCCGGGACACAACTTATATGCGGGTTTAGCTGGCTGCTGGTGAGGCAGTTGACGAAATTATCAACAGTAACTCAACTTCCCATAACTCCTATAAGGGGGTTTCACTAGAAAAAAAAATATCATCAACAATTCAAGTTTGGAATTCAAATCTCATTTGTTTGGTTTAAAAGGAATTTGGCAGGAGCAGAACACGACCCTACAAACCCCAGAATGGCAATGGAATAAGGAATCTATTCAATGTTAAAACATTTCAATCTTGTTTCACAATGAGATTGGCATTCTTACTCTCGGTTGTTAACTGAGTCTCTAAAAATCTAAGATCCCCCACCGTTCTTATATCTTGTTCAACTAGTGCATTTTCCTCGTTCAGGCATTCTCCATTCAATAGAAAGCAACAGGAAAAAAGGCCAAACCGGGGGGGGGGGGGATAAGAAATGATTCCACAAGTATGCCAAGCATACAACACCTTATTTCAGTATTTATATTCGTCATAGGTGATGGTGAACAAAACAAACTCAACAAGAGATTAACTCTTCACTTTGATCCGTGATTAACAATGACTAAAGAAATAAGTTCACTAGAAAACCAGAAAAGAGACCGAGATTAGGAGATAGTACTTCATTCATCCAAGCTGGATTTCACAATGAAATTTTGGCGGCTGATGGGGTTCATAACCACTGGGGGACCAGCAGTTCGAGGCCATGCTTGAAACTTTTTGTCGGTCTCCACCCACCATTCTTTACTTGAAACAGTTTTTGGAGTAGTACCTGTAGTCAAATGTCAGGAATTTTTAACCAAGAAAATATGAAAACAGAGCATCAAGTTAAAGTAGCTAGAGGGTACTGGCCTCCAAAAATCTTCTGATCAGCAATTAAATTGTCAAATGCATATGCAATTGCAATTGATCCAGCTATTGACGAGAGTAAGTACTTAGCTGCCATTTTTAACTAAAATAACTGCAAAAAGAATTTCGCAATAAGAACAAAAATATATCCTAACCATCAAGTGTCAAGCTCCAGGCCAAGTTTGATCTAAATCCTACTTCTTCGATTGAAAGTGAATATGTCAGGAGTAGCGTAAGAGCAGAGTAAAGAAAGAAAGAACATATTTCAATTTCTATTTTGCTTTATTTTTAATTAGATGAGAAGAAATTCCAATTCAGCATGAAAAGATGACAGCAATCATTTGCTTTGATTCAAAAGGTTTAAAGAAAAGTAACAAATAAATTATCTATTGCGGGCTATGAACTTTGTCACTTTACCATGAACAACAACCAAAAAAAAAAAGCACATTCCTTATAAATTAGAGACGGATTTCTACTTGACTAAGTAATCAAAATGTAATGCATATGGTAATCAAACAGTTGTGTCTAGCGTCAGTTAAACTGATAATGACTCCAATACTTCCACTGCGTCCATGTAAATGAAAAAAGGTTCAAGAAGACAAGGATGTTTTCATCTCTTGGTGCTAGAAAGGGAGTGCAGATAATCAAAGGGTTAGACAAATTTCAGACAATTTTTCACAAGAAACAAAAATTTTCAAAAACTAATATAAAAAGGTAATCAAATTTATCTCTGCAAACATTCTACCCAACAAAATCTCAGCAGTGAACATTGCAATAGAACCTCCATTGCTTAAATTTGATAACTTGTGAATCCATACACAGTCGGATATAAGCATATGCAAGGGCACTAAAACAAAGCAATATAAGCTCAATGATTCCGTTAAAAATTCCACCATATTAAAAAGTTCCCCCATCTAACAGTTCTGTACCAATCTCTATAGATCCAACTAGTCTATACATTATAAGCTTAAAATCAGGCGTTGCAAAACCCCAATCACGAACATAGCTACAAAACCTGTTGTATGTATATAATAGATTACATCACGAACCTAGGAAATGAAATGAAACCCTAAATGCAAGATTCGAATTAATAATCGAGATCAAATAGAAAAACGAATACATACATGCTTACAGATATAGATACAGGAAAAGGACCTCTTACCGCTATGGATTTCTAGGGAGAAATGGAGAGGGAGGCGAAGAGAAGACTAGATGGATTTGAACGACTGCAATTTCGTAACTACAGTCGCAGTCGATAAATATTTGCACGACCGCGTTTTACTATTTTTCGCTTTTTTTTTCAAATAATTGCGTCCTCAACCTTCATACATTTTCTCACTTCTGTCTCCATTTTTATTTCTTGAGACCAGCGATCCTTCTTTGCCGAAGTTGATCTTTCATATTTGCAAACTCAAAATCACCTTTCTCCTACTTTTTAAATATAAATTTGGTGCCACCGGTCACATCTCATGGAATTCACATGTACTTTATAAATCTCTATCATTCAGATCAACTTGTTCTCCTTTTTATTTCACATAAATATACCACCTCATTCCTACAAAGATAGGACGGTAGGTATTTTCACACGAATTAAAGATTGGAAAGTAATGTGATTGGAACATTTAATTTTACCTTATTTTTCCACCTATATCTTTATGTCTCATTAATTGTTTGAAATAATTTCAATACATATGTAATTGAGTAACAATAATTAATTATGGACACATAGAAATAAAACATTAAATACATACTCAGTATGATTGTGGACTATCTTTTAAAACAGACGAAAATAGAATAATAGACTATCTTTTTACGACGGAAGGAGTACATTTTTAAGATTTTGCAAATGCATATGAATTATCCATTGGAAAAGAGATAATTAGGTCCATGAAGCTTCAGTGAGGACTTTTTCCTTGGCTCAAAACAAAAGTTATAACACATAATCATTTTTCATTTTGTTAGATTTTAATATTTGTATTTATGTTGTTGTATTTATGTTGTTAAAAAACATTAAAAAAAACAAAAAAAAAAAAACAAATCATATTTATATAACCAGCCCGCTACGCGCCTATGCTCTGCTCTGTATGTTTGTGCTTTCCCAGCCCTACCTTGGCACCACAGCCAAATATTAACCCTATATCTCCTCTTAATTGCATATTCCATGCAAATTTTGTTAGCATAATCACAAGTTATTATCTTCTCTTTTCTAGCCCATATCACAATATAGTAAAAATTTTGGAACATTAGATGTTTAACATCATTATAGCACTAAACAGATACGTGTAATATGCTACGAGTAGTTTATGTAATTTGGGGATGGTAATACGCTAATGACAAGCCACAACATTATCTCGTACGGTTGCGTAAAATTTCCTACTTAATATGACGTAACTATTTCAAAAAGTAATGTTTTGAAAGAACGTGCAGTGAAATAAGGTATAATTATAAAATTAAGGACTTTGTTGCAAGAACTTTACAACAAAATTACATATATAGAACAATCTGATATTCAACTTTAGTTCAGTTTCAACCCAAAATAATTTTCAAGCACCGACCGGGTCTAATAAGTCAACAACAATAGATAGAAAGCGCAGCCGATATGTGTTGAAACCTTAGAATTTCGAACTTTTATCAGCTTTTGCCACATGACAAAATAATGTGATCTAATGGAAAAGAATAGTCCATGTTTACATCTTCACATTTCACAAGTGAGTTCTGCCTAAGCTTTTGACACGCCACGATGCTCCTTTTCGACATGCTCCACGAGGGCTACAGGATCACGAAACCCTTTGCTACATTTGGGGCAGACATCGACTGTCACCTTCATAACACCATTCCTTTCATGGACTTTCTCTACGTGATCCACAAGAGCCCCTACTGTCGAGAATCTTAATTTGCATTGTGGACACTCTTCCGTTTGTCCACTTGCATCCCTGCCATTGCTGCTGGTGCTGGTTCTGGTGCTGCTGCTCTGCCCTTCTCCATCCCTTCCCAACACCTGGTTGAATTCATTGCTCAAACGTGCCATTCCAGCTTCAGCTGCTTTAAGAATGGTTGTAGCCCATCTTGATGATGATGACACTGCAGCTTGCTTTGGCTCCTCTTTTCTACTTCGATTTAGAAGGCCCATGAACTGAAAAGCTGCTTCACGTTTCTTAGGACCAGGACAATTGTGATCTCGCCCAAATCGATGTTTCAGACAATAGTCTATGGTGCAATCCTTACACTTAACCGTGTTTGAAAACGTCAGGGCTTCCCTGCATCTGGGTACTGGACATTTCCTTTTCTTAGTAGCTTTCTCATAGTTTGATGGATCACACTCAATATTTACATGTGATTCCCAAGTAATATTTGGATCTTCATCAGGATTTAAGCGGACTCCCTTAGCACAAAGGGGGCAGATGACAACAGTGATATCATGTTTGTTACCTTTTGGACACTGGTGTCGACTGTAGCTGCGATGCTCCAGACAAAATACCTGAGAGAAGTTTTCATTGCAATTTGGCATATTAAAGAGGAAAAACCCCGTAACCTTCTGAATGGAAAAGGCACACTAACAAATGGGAAGGAGTATATCAACATTAACATCAGCTAGAAGGGATAAAATAATAATCTTTCCTTGAAATTACTGTATATCAATAATTTAAGCGAAGCTGCCAAATCGACCAGATTACCATCATGTCATTCAAACTTTACGCATGTCCATCAAGCTACTGAACATTTGTCAATAACTATACTGTTAAAACTACCAGGATAGCCTTAGTATTTCTAATTCCGTCATCTTGAGCCAAACCAATTATACTCAAAAAGAGAGAAGGGCAAATAAAAATGTCAACACAGAGGAAAAGGGGGGCAAAAAAAGGAAAAGATAGAGAAAAAGTCCAGGATAGTCTACTATCACGACTTTCTATGTACTTTTCTCCAGCTCTCTCATCTCGCATAACTATACAGAAATTCACTCTTATCAATTGCATTCAAGATAGGATAACATTTTTTTCTCTCACGAATTTTCTTGATCATACTCTCACGAACAATTGAATTCGCAATAAGCCTTTTTTCCCTCTTGGGGAGAGAGGGGGGGGGGATAAGACCATGTATCATATAGCAAAAAACATTAAAATGAACTTTAAAATACCTATATGACTGATGAAACTCTCTTGCTCATTTGTTCTTCCCCAGAAAAAAGTTCCACTGGTTTCTGCCTTTCTGGGGATAATTGCTGTTACATGCGTATAGAAAACATTTTTCCCCCTGAACATTTCCATAAAACCACTCTAAATTGTACGTGATGCTAAACGCAACACATTAACGTCTTCATTTTTCTTACCTTCTTTCCCATTATTTCATAAATAAATGACAAACTCAGGTTCCAAATACCAAAAACTTGAATGACATGTTTGGTGTGCCAAATTAGTCCAGATTAAAATATTTATTTTGAAGTTCTAATTCAAAACATCATCCGAGAAAGCTTATCTGAGTTTACTTCTCTCGACCATTGACCTTTCAATTCAAGTTGGATCCGTAAAACTCGACATGTTTATTGATGCCAAAATGCCTAGAAATAAGCTTTCTATTCGTTTAAAGTTCAAATGAGCGAAATTGTATTAAATCCAACATAAAAGCGCCGAAAATTTTCAGTTTCAAAAATACAAACAACTAATTCCAAAAGAAAAACAAGACGCTATATCAACATACCCGGTCGCAACAATCGCAGGTGAAGGGCAGGAAATCGATCTGCCGGCAATCGTCAACGCTGCAGTGTTTCCCGAGATTTGGGAATGCCGGAGTCCCCATTTAGAAATTCCCGGGAAAAATATCAAAAACTAGAAGGGGTTTGAATTGGGTAGAAAAAAAGGGAAAACAATGGAGAAATTGCAGACGGGAATTCGGAGTATCGATCTCCTGGATTCTGTTCTTCCTCCCGATATCCGCGTGCGAAGAAAATTGATATGCCGCGGAATCAGGAAAATGAGAACAATATAAATTAGGGGAAAAAGAAAAAAACAAAGAAAGAAAGAAAAGTCCACTGCACATGTCCGGAGACTACATGCAGACATGACGCGGAGTGTTATTTTACATAAAAAAATGTATAAAATTTATCAGACTACCTATATAACTGTATTTTTCCTAAAAAAATGTACAAAGTTTTAAAAGTTATAATTTAAAGAAAGATATGAACAGAGACATTTATATAATAAATACAATGGATGTTTTCAAATTTTGTATATATACAAAGTACAAATAACATTTATCCACACATGACACGTAATGAGAAGTCGTGTAGCCAAAATTGGGCATCCATGCACAACAAACTATGTGGTCTCTGTATAAAAAGTTTTACATATAATGGTACGTCACAATTATGTGGTTTTCTAGGTGATGCGATGCTATATAAAAAACAAATTTCCACCAATTTTTAATTTGTAGTGTGTATTCACACTATATGTGGATTCATATTGTTGATTTTCTTTACGATGTGCTTCAGTCGGATAAATATCTATGCGCATTTATGCTGTTATGATGTAAATTTGTAATTGTACTTTAAAAAAAATAAAATAAAAATAACAATATTCCGCACCTCTCTTTTAAGCCTTAACGCTATATGAATAGTGCTGCTAGCCGAGCAATAGGAGATTGGAGCTGATTGTTTTAGCATGCATTTTTCAAACTATAATCGTTCGCGCTGTTTCAACTTTCAAGGGGAAAAAGTGCAATTTTGGTTAGCTATCAAAGTTTACAATTTTCTTTTTTAATAAAGAAAAGTATTAAAAAATAAGTAGCACATGTTGAACCATCTCAAAACAAATTGTTCTAAAAGCTAAAATCCTTCAAAAATAAAAATTCAGTAACGAGACTTTACGCTAAATGTGTCAGTATTTTGGAGGTCTGTTTTCGTTTATGTTATGTCTCCTAGCCAATAAATTTTGAGGGAGAAAAAATGACCCACTTGAGTTCAATTTTAGTGACTTTAACACACTGCCAATGTCTTAACTAATCAATAATTAAACCTTGTCATTTAACCAACATCAAATTTCACATTTTTCGTATGTAGTTAATTGAAATTAACACATCCATTTTTTATTTTTTGGAGTTTTCAAATGGTATAAGGGCAAAATTAACTAATTTATAAATTAGGCGGCAAATTTAATACATAGAAGATTCAAAATTAACAAATAATCATATTTCATTTCAATTTATAATAAGGTCTGCATTATTATTAATTTCACCCCCTTAGACAATAAAAATAATGTTGACAGAAAAATGACGAGAAGCTTCTCTAAACTTGAAACTTAACCTTGCCATTTTGGCAAGCCTTTTCAGAACGTTAGAAGAAAAAACACTCCCGACATGATGGGATCAATTAGAAGATCTGAAAGATAAGTTGAAACTCCTACAAAAACTGAAATATTTTCCTTGCAAATTGCAGCAAAGGATGAAAACTTCAGAGATTTTAGAAACAAGAGAAATTAGAAATTCTTGGACTGCCGACAACAAGAGTAAAGTGTAAAGACCATCAGGTATCAGCAGAATCCTATAACAATTCTACTCACAGTAAGAATTGTTTTTCACGGTGGCTGATATGGTATACAGCACAGGGGCTTGGTGAAGACTTGTTCCCGAGGCCTGAGGACATAATGGCCAGTCCTGTGGATCAGCAAACAGAAGGCAGTTGCCGTTCATGCATGGGTTTCCAAGACAAATCTTGAGATGTCAAGTAATAATTCAAAATCCAATCCCCAGTAGCTTTGCACCACTAGCTTGCAAGTTGCAACCAAGGGTAATGACCCAGTTCCAACAACAGCCCTGCGGCCTAAACACAAGATGCAGCATGTGTCATAATTCTCCTAGTAAGTTGCAAACACAGGAGGGAAAAAAAATGCAGCATGTGTCATATACCTTAATGACACAGAAGAAAACTAGCAAGTGCAAGATCTTAGACTTACCAAGATGACAACTTTATGAGAAGACCGTCCAACCCACTTCTACACGCCATTATAGCCACAGGAACTAAGTTAATATGGACATGAACATGATCCGACACTCACCAACAGGTGACAAAATCATCAAAATTCAGCAAACTCAGCAAGATATTCATCTCCCGCATCTTTTTGAACAAATTGTAATTAATTCACTTTACAAAGACTTCAAAAATAAGGAACATAACATTTAACGAATACAACAAACAAATATCTTAATAATTTAAGTAGAAAATGTTAAAACGAAAGCAATGAATATGACAAAATTAATGGAAGATAAGGCATAGCTCAAACTAAATTTACTGAAATTCTTTATTCAAAGCTTTCATCGCTACTAACATTGCCTTCCAACTTCCCTCCCTATGAAATCTAAATATTTGAACATGAAAGGGAAACTGAAAATGAGATAACAATATGTCAGTACCTAAATATATAAACGTATCTTTTATTTGAGAAGAATAATGCAACAGGAACATATGAGGCTACTAAAGTTAGATAATAATGATTCTTGTATGCAGCACTACATAACACTAAGTCACCGAGGGAATCGCCCAATTCCAACAAACGAGAATGACAAACCTGGCAAAGAGCATGTTTGGAGTACCTTATTAAAAATTTAACTACCAAATCTCTGGCATTTTTTGAGTTGCAGTCTACCTACATTCAAAGAATCACAGTGAGTCATGCTTATTTTTAAGAATAAAGTGCCAGTTTAGTGAAAATGCATGAGCCACTATTGGATATGCACTTTTCTTTTTGAACTCCTTTCAGGTGCCATGGCGTACTCATTCATGAAGCTTGTAATTACACTTCAGATTAACACGAAATATTATTTGTTCCCCATAGGATGAAATAGTAGTTCTGTTCTGTGTGTGTGTGAGAGAGAGAGAGAGAGAGAGAGAGAGAGAGAGTATTCATTGATGTTTTTGTTTTCCACACGTTGGACCTTTAGAAGAAAAAAGGACAAATGAGATGGGAGACAAATGGGGGATTGAGTTTTGATAAAAACATGTGCATGGGCAAAAACCACCACTTTCAAATCTCTTAAAAATAAACAGTTCTAAGGTATTTGTTATAGATTCCCAATACCAAAACCAATAAAACAATATATTTTTCCAAATTCCATAAAAAATTACCAATTCAGTAAGTTCATTATAGTTTCTTTCTTATAAACTGTCAACTGATTTACCTTTTTGCACAAAGAGAAGACATGGAAGACACTAGAGAGATACAGGAAAAGCTTTTAGCATGTGCCATGTGTGCCTTGTGCATTAGGCGTGCATTGTGCTTGTAGTGTGCATTGGTTGTGCACTTGTGCTGGTTTTCTGTAGGGGTTGAGGAAGTTCTTGGATTCTGAAATTTATCAAGTCAATTAGCACTGTTAGCCAACTGATTCACTCTTAAAATAAGAGAGAGAATGAGTGGAACTCAATGTTGGAGATTTGTGCAATACTTGTGGATCCCATGAAATATGTGCTTATAATTAGTTTGACCAAATTCTTTTTTTGATATTGAACTACATGCCTAACATGCTCTCACTCTCATGCTTCTTTGGTTCTTAACAAATTGACCTAACCACATTGATCAGCATTGTCCTCTTCTACAATTTTTTCCCTCTGTTTTCCTAACCATTACTTGCATATTTTTGCGAAGTGCCAGCAAACATAAAATATGCTCAGTGCATCTAAAATACAGTTAAAATTTTTTTATTCCACATTTTACGTATGATTTTCACAACACAAATAAAATGCATTTCGCAGCCCATAGAAATAGCCAATTTATAATTGAAATTATAAATAAAATCGTCCAACCCCATGAAATCCTTTCACTGAACCTACTTTTCTTCTTCCCGGGAAGTTGACGAATGATGATTACTAGTTTCAAAGGCTGTAGATCACCCAGTGACAGGAAAGACAGTAATCAAAATTTACATGTAGGGGAACATCCGGGACTCACGGTGAAGAACAAGCCAACCCCCGTACACATTTTTTTTTTCTTTTTTTTTTTTTTTTGTTGGGGGGTGGGGGGGAGGGGCAAGGATAATGTTAAGTATATGATGTTAAAATAGCTTCATTCTGCATTTCAACATAATTTAATGCCATAAAAAATTATGGTAATTAGAAACTTGTGTGTTACATGGTGACAGGAAAGATGTAATCAACATTTACATGTAGCCTCAGCAATCCATGATGTTTTTGTGGGACTGAAAAAAACTAGGATTTTTATAATCCCAAGATGAGTACTTTGAAGGCAGGCAAATTGACCATTGAATCACTGCTCAGTTACACAACTTAATCACCAGGGAATCATTTCATTACAACAAAGGAGAATGACAATAAGATCAATTTTTGGTGTTTGATTTTGAGGAATGCTGTCAATAAAATCAATTATTTTTTATTTTTACATGAACCAGTGCTTGCGTGTTTTCAGATTTCTTAAAATAAAAAGTTTTAAATAAAAGGTTTTTCTTATAGATTACCAATATAAATCGATACCAATAAAACAATATATTTGTCCTAAAGTACAAAACAAACTACTAATACTGTAAGTTCACCATAGTTCCTTCTTATAAACTACCTAAATGATTTACTTTTTGGTACAAAGCGAAGTCACAATAAAGACTAGAGAGAGACAGGAAAAGCATTTAGTATGTGCACGCCGTGCATTAGACGTGCACCGTGCTTGTAGTGTGCATTGATTGTGCTAGTTTTGTTCATGGAGTGAGAAAGGTCTAGTATTCTGTAATTTATCAAGTCAATTAGCCTTGTTAACCAACTAATTCTTTTGAAATAAGAGAGAAAAGGGGTGGAAATAAATGGTAGAGACTTGTGTAGTACATGTGGTTCCCATATGTAGTTGTAACTTGTTTCACTAAATTCTTTTTTTTGAAGTAAGATTTAGATGCCTAACAAGGTTAATTACTCTCAAGCTTCTATAGTTCTTCAAAAATTGGCCAAACCCCATTAATCGGCATCAGCCTTCTCTAAAACTTTTTCCCTTTTCCACTTAGTTGCACATTTTTAGCAAATATTTGCCAGCAAACATAAAATATTCTCTTTGCATCTGAAATAGAGTTAAAATTATCTACTCCAAGGTTTACATGTGAAAGATCGTACAATGCAACTAATTCTAGAATGGGTTGCCAATCCAACCCATTACAATTGGCCAATTTCTAATTGGAATTATTTAAAAAATTCAACTACATAACATGATTTAATTGGAATATCCTTTTTCACAAGGTAACAATGGCTATTGGTCAAAGGATGCAGATCACCTTGTGAGGAGGAAAGATGGTAATCAAAATTTAGATGTGGGGGAACATCAGGGACTCATGGTGAAGAACAAGCCCAGCCAAATATACACTAGGAGGACCGGGAAAATGTTAAGTATAAGATGTTAAAATAGATTCATTCTGCATTTTATGCCATCAAGTATCAACAATTATGGTTGGTTGAAATTGTAGATCATCTCAAAATTTATATGTAGCCTCAACATTCCATGAGGTTTTTTTGGGACTACAAAAAAAAAATTAGGTTTTCATAATTCCAAGATGCCAACTCCAAAGGCAGGCAAATTGACCATTGATCAGTGCTCAGCTATAGGATTTAGTCACGGGGGGAATTGTTTCATTCCAATAGTGAGATTGAGGGTTTATTGATGTTTTTGTTTTTCAGATGTTGGACTTTTGGAAGCAAAACAGGCAAATAGGATTGGAAACAAATTGGGGATTGAGTTTGACTAGAATATGTGCATGGGCTAAAAGCACCACTTTCAAATTTCTTAAAAATATAAACAGTTCTAAGTAAAAGGTGTTTCTTATAGATTCTCAATGCCAACACCGATAAAACAATATATTTTTCCTAAATTACAAAACAAATTACCAACACCGTAAGTTCATTATAGTTTCTTTCTTGTAAACGGTCAAACTAATTCACCCTTTGGCAAAAAGAGAAGTCATAGAAGAGACAAGAGAGATACATGAAAAGTTTTTAGCATGTGTACACCATGCATTGGGTGTGTATTGTGCTTGTCGTGTGCATTGGTAGTGCTAGTTTTGTGTTGGGGTTGAGGAAGCTCTTGTACCCTGAAATTTGTCAAGTCAATTACACTGATGCCTCTATGGTTCTTGAAAAAGTGGCGGCATTATCCTTTTCTACAATTTTTTTTCCCGTTTCCCTAACCTTGGTTTGCACATTTTTAGCAAATTTTTGCCAACAAAATCAAATTTTCCAATGCATCTAAGATAGAGTTGGGGGAAAAAGAGTTCCATGGTTTACATGTGAAATTTACAATGTGGCTAAATATACAATGGGTTTGGCAACCCATTATAATTGGCCAACTTATAACTGGAACAACAAATAAAAACTTCCAACCATGTAATATTATTGAACTATCTTTTTTGAAAAGTTATCAATTACTACAGGTCGAAGGCTGTAGATCACTTGGTGACAGGAAAGACAGTAATCAAAATTTACACGTACACTCAGCAATCAATGATGCTTTTAGGGACTGATGGTGAAGAACATGTTAGCCAAATATACACTTCTGGAGGACGAAGACAATGTTAAAGTAAAAGATTATAAAATAGCTTCATTCTGTATGTTAACACAATTTCATGTCATCAACAGTTACGGCTGCTCGAAAGTTGTAGTTCACCTGGTGACAGGAAAGACGGTCAAAATATACATGCAGCGTCAGCAATCCCAGATATTTTTGGGGACTCTCACGATGAAGAGGCTGAATATACACTACAGCATCTGATTAAGGATGAGTTAATTTTAGTATAAGAACTTATAGTTACAAATTTTGCTTCGTTAAGTCTATGAACATGAGAATTTAGGGACCGATATGCACGTCAATGCATTGTGCAATCTGTGTTCTATTTTCGTGCAAGGATGCGAAGAGAAAGCAAGTGTAGCCTTCTATTTTGAAATATATGAAGTCAAGTGGCTTTCATATGGCCGTCATCCTTGAGTATTCGAACCTGAACAAACGTGTACCTCATTCTCATTATTATACTCTTACTATACTTTCACCTACTATTCAACTACCAAATAACCACAGCACATTTCAAATGCACATTAAATCCTCCCCACTCATTTGACCTGATCATAGATTCCCACTGTAATTTCAAATTATAACAAGACCTAAACACCCACAAATCCTTTCTTCTATGTTATTTCATTTTCGTTTGTACATGTCACAATCTTTTTGATCAAAGAATGATATGTTTTCCATTTTTGTTTGCATAAACTTTGAGATTGATGTTAAGGTGTAGAGAACACAAAGGTATACACAACTATTGGTGAACTATTGAATTTAATGGTAATAATTTAGAGTTAGCCCCACTTAGCAAACATTTTCTCTTTCAAAATTGAATTTGGCCTGACAAATACCCCATGTGTACTACACAAATCTCCACATCTCAATTTTACAAAATCTCTCTATTTCAAATTAGATATAGAATGCTAACAGATGCTTAAAGGAGAGAGGGATGAAATGGGAAGAATGTAGGGGTAAAAAAAGTGTGTATATAATATAAAATGCTGCAGATATATTGACACTCAAGCAAAAGCAAAAGGCGAAGAAAGAGTGCAGGGCTAAAAAAGTGTACCATACAACATTTTACGGTACCATATTATAACATAATGAGCTTACAATGTGACGCTGATGTGATACCTCTATCACCTCAACAAGAGGTGCAACAAGAGGTGGCACATTACAGAAGTTCCATGTATCCGTTTATAACCAAGTATTATAATAGATTCCGTTTATAATCAGTTGATAAATGGACCCTAAACTTATCTGTTCAAGAAAATTTCTTACTGTGAGGTGCTTTTCGACATTCATATTTAGCCATAAAATAGTCAATGATTCATATGCCATACAAGAGAGATGGAAGGGCCTTTTGTGAAATAAGATACATAAGGCCGACAAGTGTATGATCTTGATAGCATTTTCGCCCATTTTCACAAACCAGTTCTATTTTAAAATAGAATATGGTCAAACCAATCACATCCACATATTCTACATGACTCACTTGTACTACACAAATATCAACCACTCATTCTTACATAATCTAATTCTATTTTTAAATAAAAACACTTTGTAAACACCCACTTCATGACTTTTGATACCCAAGATTCGTGGAATGGGCATAAGTTATAAGTTGTTCTATTTTTGTATATGGGCTTATGATTATTTCTTTGGCCTTTACTCTAGACACTGAAATTATGCGTTAATTCATGATAATAAGTTCATCTCGAGCTATACTTATTCATTTTGATTTCTATAGAATCCTGAAAATTAGGAAATTTTCCATTGTAAACCCACATTAAAGTTGGAAACAGATTTTGTAGAAGCACAAGTGATGCAAATTAATTATGCAGTTAAGAATCGCTCAATTATGCAATTAAGAGTGAGTTAATTATTAGAATAAGTTTCAAAAACAAAAGGTCATTTTCATTCGCTGTATTAGTAGCTAAGGGGTCATATGCATTCAATCCATTAGCAGTATAAATAGTCTAAAATCATCAGTTTGTAATCAACCTTTTCCTGAATATTAAAAGTACCAAGCGCTTATCAAATATTCTCTTAAAGTTTTTCCAGATTTTCCTTAAAAATCTTGGCTCCAACGGTGTTTGGAGTATTCTTATTTCCTCGTTCTTTTCTTTAAGAATCAGATTGCTTCAAGTGGTATCACAGCTTGTAAAGAACTGTTACAATGACTAATTAATGGCTAGACGAGCTAAGCATGGAGCCGTAGAGGGAGTTTCTAGGGAGGAGTTTCAGAATCTCAAGCACCTATTTTCTGAAAATTAAAATTGTCAAGTCTTCTTCAAGTATTCTCTTAAAAGTTCTTCCACCTTTTCCTTAAAAATCTTGGCTCCAACGCTGTTTGAAGTATTCTTTCCTGGTTCTTTTCTTTAAGAATCAGATTGCTTCAACAAGTTTTAGTGAAAATTATGCATCTTCTAGCATATGAAAAAGTGCTTCAATATCAACTCAACTTTATCCATGACCCCCCGGGGGGGGGGGGGGGAGTTGGAATAGAATCATACCAGATAGTTATGAACATTTAAGTGCAGTGCCAGTGTCCAATCCATCACATAAACTCAATCATCCGACAAGGCTTTTCTCTCATTAGAAGCAAGACAGCCTGAAAGCAAAAATGATCAAAATGTACAAGAATGAGTCTCTAAATGAGAAAAAGGACAGGAAAGAAAAAGAAAATGAGGTCAAAATGTCGCTTGATTAAAGACAAACCATGACAAGTTTCAAGAAATTTACAAGAATTCACATCAAAGTTCACCAAAAACAAATGCTATGGAGGAAAAACTAGAAGTCAGAAAACTTATCACCTCTATTCGTACAAATATAATTTATTTCTGTCGTATGAAGATCAAAAAATGGGTTATACAAAAAGAAGAGGATGTCAAAGAAGCATATACTTGAGAAGACATTTCATCGGAGTGGTAAAGATAAATAAAATGGAAATTAATAATAAGATTTAATACCCTGCAAATGCATAAATGTCTCCTACATGGCACAATGTTATTTAGGGCTTGTTCTCTTGAGCTAGCTTTCCCACTACAATTTTTTTCTTTTTTTTTTTCAAAAAGTTAAACTTACACCAACCGTTTATTCTCTACAAATAATTTCACATTTCCCTGCAATTTCTCTCCACTTTTCCACCACACATTTCAAAAAGAATTTCCCTCCAACCAAAAAAAGCTAAAAAAACTAGCTCTAAAGAACAAGCCCTTGTATACAAAGTTCTGACTTCATGGCTACCTCATCTAGTGAGTTCAGGTCTAACCAATACATGGGCGTGACCAGTATCCAAAAAGGCTAAACTGAATATCAAAGTCGTTTTCTTTCAAAAGAAAATGTTATGAATCAATCTGAACTAATAGGATAATCTAAAGGATTACAGAGCTAAACGCTATCCCGTAGTGAACCATAATCCATCTAAAAAACTCATAGTAAAAGGTTTCAATAACAAATCTATCAGCAACCAGAAATATAAAATGGATCAAGAGGCTAAGCAGTTACATGAACAAGGCACTCATCCACAAGTAAAAGCAAAAACTAAACCAAGAAACAAATAAACTACTAATTCAAGATACCCCTGAAGGAAGAAAACATGCAGATACCAGGGAGAGAAAAACAAGAGGAAAAAAGTGAACTAAAATCAGATAGGAAACTAACAGGAGATTGACTAAAACATCTGCAATGGCAAAAAGCATTACTTTCAAATTTCTTAGAAATAAACCGTTCTAAATAAAAGGTGTTTTCTTGTCGTTTACCAATATAAATATCAATGAAACTATATACTTGTCCTGTATTATAAAGATTACAACTGTAGTTCCTTTCATATAAATTGTCAAACTGATTTGCTTTTAGCAAAAAGAGAGATCATAGTAGAGAATAAGATACAGGAAAGCTATTAGCATGTGAGCATCGTGCATTAGGTGTGTATTGTGCTTGTGGCATGCACCCATTGTGTTAGTTTGTGTAGCGGTGAGGAAGGTCTTGTATTCTAAAACCACATCAATAGCCCTTCTAGCCAACTCGTTCTTTTTTGAAATAAGAGAGATAGTGAGTGAAACATGTGATTGTAATTTGTTTGACCAAATTCTCTTTTGAAATAGAATTAGATGGCTGACATGGTTAATTACTCTCATGCTTCTAAGGTTCTTGACAAACTGGTCTAACCACATTAATCGACATTATCCTTCTCTACAAATTTTCCGTTTTCCATTCTTTCCAGGTGAATTTTACAATGCAATTGGGTGTTTGAATATCATTATCTATGCAAATAGTGGAGAAATTATAATGAGGAAAAAGGTAAAATGAGTGGTGGAGGATTAAAGAGGTTTGAAATTTGTGGGATAACTAAGTAGTTGTCAAATCAAAGGGTAGTTAGAAATTATAATTTGGTGGCAATCATGGGATTGTTTGAATAACTAAATTTACAATGTGTTTTCTACAACCCATTATAATTGGAATTACAAATGAAATCTTTCCATGACCTGACATCATTTTATTGGATTATCTTTCTTCGAAAGTTAACAATTGCTACAGGTCAAAGGCTGTAGAACACCTGTCACCAAAGACGGTAATCAAAATTTACATGTAGCCTCAGAAATCAGTGTTTTTTCTAAAGACTTGTCGTGAAGAACAAGCAAGCTGAATATACACTTCAGAAGGACGAGGACAATTTTATACATAAGATGTTGAAATAGCTTCACTCCACATTTTGACAAAATTTGATGCCATCAACAATTATGGTTGGTCAAAGTTGAAGATACCTTGGTGACAGGAAAGACGGTAATCAAAATTTACATGTAGCCTTAGCAATCTGTTGTTTTTGAGGACAAGAAAAGAATTAGGGTTCCATAATTCCATGATGCCAACTTTGAAGGAAGGCAAGTTGACCATTGAATCACTCTCATTTATAGGAACTAGTCACCAGGGAATCTGTTTCATTCCAACAAAGAAGCATGACAAGCCTAGCAAAGCATGTTTGTGGTGCCTTATACAAAAAATTAACCACCAAATGCAAGGCAATTTTTGAGTTGGGGCCTACCTACATTCAAAATAAGTCATGCTTATTTTCAGAAAAAACACACCCCAAACATACACAAAAAGAGTCTTACCCTATGCATACTGCCAGGCCCAGGGGTCACTATTGGTTTTCTCTTTTTCTTTTCAACTCCTTTCAGAAGTCATGGCATACACATTTATGAAGCTAGTAATTGTACTTCTGTTTAACACGAAAAGCTATTTGTTCCCCATACGATGGAATAGTTAATCCGAAACAAAGAAAACTTAATTAGTGAGATTTGAGCGTTCATTGATTGAAAGCAAAAAGGGCAAATGAGATGAGAAATAAATGAGGGATTGAGTTTTTGAAAAAACATGTGCATGGGCAAAAAACATCACTCTTAAGTTCTTAAAAATAAACCATTCTAAATAAACTGTTTCTTATAGATTACAAATATCAACACATACAGGAAAAGCTTTTAGCATGTGTGCACCCTGCTTTAGGTGTGTATCGTGCTTGTAAGCGTGCATTTGTTGTGCTAGTTTTGAGTAGAAGGCTAGGAAGTGTTTTTGATATTTTCTTGTACAAATTGATATTTTTGTGTATCCTGCTTGTAGCGTGCATTATGCTTCTCCACAAATTTTTCCGTTTCCCAAACATTAGTTGCACAGTTGTAGCAAATTTCTGCCAGCAAACATAAAGTATTTCCAGTGCATAGAAAATAGAGCTAAAAACTTTTATTCCATAGTGCACATGTGTAGGGGTTGATTGATTCATATTTCCATTTTCTCATTATGATTTTTATCTATGGAAGAGTGGACAACTACTCGGTTACAACCACACATTTCAAACTCCTATTAAATCTACACCACTCTTTCACCCCACTACAATTTTCCCATTATAATTCAAAATCATAACGAGGATCAAACACCCACGTACAATGTGAGTAAATTTACAACGGGATTGGCAACCCATTACAGTTAGCCAATTTAAAGTTGGAAAAATAAATAAATAAAATTTCAACCACATGATATAATTATTGGACCATCTTGTTTAAAAAATTAAGAATTACTGTAAAATGCACTGATCACCGGGTGAAAGGAAAGACAGTAATCAAAATTTACATGTAGCCTTAACAATCAATGATGTTTTTAGGGTTTGATAGTGAAGAACAAGCTAGCTGAATAGAAACTCCAAAAGGACGAGCATAATGTTAAGCTGAATGGATCTCCAGGAGGATGAGCACAATGTTAAGTATAATATGTTAATAGATTCATTCTGTGTTTTAAAATAATTTGTTGCCATGAACAAATACAGTTGGTCAAAAATCGTAGATGACATGGCGACAAGCAAGATGGTAATCAAAATTTACATGTAGCCTCAGCAATCCATGATATTTTTGGGGACTCATGATAAAATGGCCGGATATACACTTCAGCAGTTGATTGAGGATAGTCAGTTTTAGTTAAGATAGAACTTTTAGTTAACAAATTTTGCTTCATCAATTCTATGAACATGAGAATTTACAGACCGATATGCATGTGTATACATTGTGTAATACGTGCTCTATTTTTGTGCAAGGATTGGAAGAGAAACTGAGTGAAGTCATCTATTTTGAAATTTATTTAGTCAAATGACTCTCCTATGACCTACACGAGTTTCTGTAGCTGAATAAATGGTTGCTTGATTCTCATTATCCTACTCTCATTACAATTTCATGTACCACCAGTTCGACAACTACTTAATCAATACCACACATTTTTCCAGATAGGTTAAATCACTACCACTCATTATAATTTCCCTAATATAATTTGAAATTATAATAAGACTCAGACCTACTAACTTGCAGTTCCCTTTCTTCTATGTTGTTTCATTTTCATTTGCACGTCTTACGATTTCTTTTGGTCAAAGAATAATATATGTTTTCCATTTTTGTTTGCATAAACTTTAACCTTAGGGCTTGAATTTAATATGTTTAGGATGTGAAAGTTAAGGTGAGGTTGATGCTTAGGTGCAAAGAACACAAGGTTAAATCATAAATGAAACTATTGGTGAATCGTGCTTTCTGGCTTGAACCTAAATTGATGAGTTGGGATACACCCCAACAATTTGTCCATTCCCATGGGGATTTTCTTATATTCCATTTCCAGTGCCTGTAGATTCTCAGCCCTTTATCAGCACAATGTTCATAGGATATTCTGCGATATCCCCGCAGCAGTGACGGATATCCCACTAAAATCCATGTTGCTGTGTCTACGAAAGACAAGAAAATGGAGGATTCAATTGGAAAAATAGGATTGAAGTTCATAAAAAGACACTCACAAATGAGCTCATTGAAGAATTCTAAGCTTTGTTCAGGCAAATGCTCGCAAAAGACAACTTGTCGCTTCAAAATCTTACTGCTGCTGAAATTTTGTACAGTAATTGTCATTTTTTATGGCATAGTTTTACAAATTGCCCTTGAATTACTATGAATTAGTTGTCACAGAGGTGTTAAAGAAAGAGCAAACAACAAAGCGAAATGCATTCAAATATCTTGAATTCAAAATAATCAGAACCCTTCAAGTGAGAACAAATAAAGACACACAACCCCAGCTTTTACATAAACATAATTTACATGCATTCATAAGAAAATGAATAAAGACAACAAATGCCTGGAATTACAAGACCAATAATTATCATTTTTTATGGCATAGTTTTACAAATTGCCCTTGAATTTACTGTGAATTAGTTGTTACGGAGTTGTTAAAGAAAGAGCAAACAACAAAGCGAAATGCATTCAAATATCTTGAATTCAAAATAATCAGAGCCCTTCAAGTGAGAACAAATAAAGACACACAACCCCACCTTTTACATAAACATAATTTACATGTATTCATAAGCAAATGAATAAAGACAACAAATGCCTGGAATTACTAGACCTTTACTCATTTTAACCAGTCAAAAGAACAAATGGAAGTAGAAGCAAAAGGTGATAATATATGAGCAAGTCTGAGCAAAAACAAAACTTGAGGTAAGACTTGTATTTATCAGTGTAGAGTGGGGGTAGTGAAAAAGAAGATAGAACCTGCAGCAGGGAGCTAAAGGTATGCTCTCAGTGTTAAGTGAGAACTGAGAAAGCACTGGAATCTCAAGTCAACTTTTTCCATGACATAGAAGGGGGGAAAAAAGGTCGGAAGAAGAACATACCGGAAAGTCTATGAACGTTGAAGTGCCGTACCAGTGTCCATCCGTCATATAAATTTAATCATTCAACAATGCCTTTCTCTCACTGGAAGCAAGACAGTCTGAAAGCAAAAAATCATCAAAATATAAAAATTCTCAACATGGAAAAAGAACAAAATAGAAAAAAGGAAAAGAAAAGGGGTTAAAATCTCCAATCGATTAAAGACAAGCCGTGACAAGTTTCAAGAAATCTACAAGAATCTTCATCAAAGTTCACCGATGATAAATGCTATGGAGAATTATGTTTTTAACAGAAAGTCAGAAAACTTATCACCTTCATTAATACAAATATAATTTACTTGTGTCTTATGAAGATCAACAGACGACTCCTACCAAAAGAAGGGGATGTCAAAGAAGCATACTTGCGAAGACAATTTTATTAAAGGGGTAAAGATAAATTGAAAGGAAATTAATAGTGAGATGCATTTGTAAATGTTCCCTTACATGGCCCAGCGTTATTCACATTTCTATTTCATGCTATTTGGTTCAGGTCAACCAATACACGGGTGTGACCAATATCCAAAAAGGCTATATTGAATATCAAAGTAATTTCTTCCAGGAGAGGAGGATGTATGAATCAATTTGAACTAAGAATTGGATAACTAAAGAATTACAAAAATACAAAACTATACCGTAGTAAGCCATAATCCATCTAAAAGGCTCATAATAAAAAGTCTCAACAATAAAATCTATCAACAACTAGAAACATAAAATGGATCAATACGCTAAGCAATTAAACGAACAAGGCATTTATCCACAACTAAAAATAAACACTAAACCAAAGAAACAACTAAATAAACTACTACTTCCAAGATTTTCCAATACTTTTGACTCCCAAAGGAAAAAAAACATGCAAACACCCAGGCGAGAAAAACATTGAAGAGAAAGAGTGTAAATCAAAATGCCACAGATCACCTACCCAACCATCATATGGTCCTTCTGTAGAGAGGTGACCTCTCCCCTTACGGAAAGGTCACGCACACATGGCCTCCCTGATTCCCGAATAACAGGGGGCCATGTGTGCGTGACCTCTCTCTCCTTAGAATTTTTCAACCATCATATGCCTCTAAAAGAATCGCTAGGAAGGAATTTTCATGGAATCACAGTTTATTGTTAAGAGTAGGAGTTTTGTCTTTTTTTTTTTTTTAGTTTGGGAAGGGGGCATATTCTTTTTATGCTCCATCGAGTCTAATTCTTTTTCTAGTTTCAAAGATTAGGCTTTGTTGGGAGGGGGTGCATATTCTTTTTATGCTTCATCAAGTCTAATTCTTTTTCTAGTTTCAAAGATTAGGCTTTGTTTAAAATAGACCATAAAAATAAACTTCTTGGCCATGAAAAATAAATCAACCCTGCAAGTGAAGAAATTTTCAAGCACTGGATGTCTACTGGCATTACATGCATTACAATGATGTGGCATAATCTCAGCACATCACTACATTTTACTCAAATCACACTAGCGGCTAGTATTATGCCACGTCTATTTAGTGTCGTAACAAGACCAGATGTCTAGAACATTTTCACAGCAAGTGAGGCTGGTTAGGAAAAGGTCTAGAAAGGAAACAATAAGAAGTAATAACCTCATTTTCCTTTAAGGAATGTGCCTATAATTGTATGTAGAGATCAACGGAAAGAACTAAAAAGCCTTGAGCTAGCTAGGGAATAATGGCGTCTGGAAAACAACGAACCACTAAACAAGTATGGCTAATAAAGAAAGGAGGGCTGCAAAGCTTGAGATAGTTTGAATACCATAGAAGGTTCATCGCCAAAGTAGTTAAGAAATAAATCTAGTACCATGGTTTGGAAAAGCAGTGCTAAATCCCACCTCAAAACCCACATTTTAAGCATCAGCGTCCTCCATGCTGTGAGGCCAAAATTTTTGAACTATTTTTATAGGCAAGTGCCTTGTCGACAAAGGCTCACACTTCAAGGTAAAAGCTTCAAGGCGTGTGAGGCAAGCCCTTTATAGAATGTTATTAGTCTTAATAAACCCAGCTATTTTTCGTTTTCTTTGTATAAGACAAAATTTTATGGCCATTAATTTATTAAAATATTGAAAACGTTAAATATAAAATGCCACAATCTCTAATATCCTTCACTCTTACGCTACCTAACCCATTTCCTTCTAGACCTCTCCAACAAGTCTATCTTCCAACAATAAGGATACAATACTTCAGAGATGACAATTAAAAGTTATTTTTCTTTTATTTAAGCTCTTTTTAGTTCTCCTCTCATCTCTCTTTTTCTTCTTTTTAATTTTGAGTTAGTTAATTTTTTATCCCTCTGTTGACATTTCTGTTCTTAACTTTCGCAACCTTTTTTAGTTTAAACTACGCCTATTGACTTATTTTGGTAACGTTAAGGATTACGCCGCAATGCCCCTTGAGGCTTACACCTCCCCTTGTGAAAAAAAATGCCTCGATACTTATTTCCGCCTTCTCAAACACTGTGTAGTACTGAACGGCAATGCCAAAAGAAAACCATTAAAACAGCAATGGCCGTAGTAAAGATAGGTGCTTAGGTGGAAATTCTAATTTACATTTTCCTGACTTCTTACAGTTAATGACCCTTAACTGGGGTAATCACTAAATTTGCCTCCCGAAGAAAGAAAAAGAATAACATTTTTAAGCTGATGCAAGAGTGCAAATGAACTAAAAAGCTTCCCTAGATAATAAAACTAACCTTCAGTGAAAGCAAGCACACTAAAATAACACAAGAAGCAATCATAGGAAGCAACATAATAAAATGTGAGGTTGACACCTCATATGAATTTGATGTACAATGACTCTTTAAGTTGAGGGAGAAGAAAAAATGTACAAGTTACTGCGTTTGAGTTCATATTGTACATAACTTACACAAAGATCAAGAATTGGTGGAAGGGCCCATTAAGAATAGGCTTTTGAAAAGCCAAAAATCAATTTTTAGATCCAAAACCTGCTTTTTAGCCTGTTTAGCTAATGTGCTAAACACGTTTCTGAAAGTGATTTTCTAGATTAACGGAACCTTCCACAAGAAACTAAAGTTCAAAAGCAGAAAACATCCAAACCAGTGCTTCAGTCTAAATAAATTTAGAAAAGTGCTTTTTAAGTTTTATTAGTTATCGTTTCGGGGATAAAATAGCCTTAAATCAACAACGATAAATTCTTCTCATTGAGCACAGTTTTATGGCACTGATCTTGTTTATGCATTTTTATTCCTGTGGTACTTCTACATTGCAACACCAGGTTGAAATCAGGAGCAGCTTCTGTAGAAGCACAATTTTGATGAAATTTATAGATGCATCTTTCATCTAAAAAACAAGGTATCCCTACAAAACCAAAAGTGCAAAGCCATATGCATTCAACATATTGAATCTTTCAACAAATGGCTTTACTAGATGCATGACATCCCGAAAACAAAAATAATCCATATTTGTCACGAGAGGCTTCATGTGCTTCAACCGGAAAAGTAAACAAAACAAAGAGAAACTTCATTCCATTAAAGGGGTTCATTCAATCAACATCTCCGTCCATTATTCATCGTGGGAACCCTTAACATAACCCCCAGGCAATATCCATTGAATGCAAACTTCCTCTAGAATTTTCAATGCTTATTCATGTATGGGCTTCTCGAATGGCAAAAATGTCGCAAGTTCATTGTTCATAATTATATGGCAAGAGCAGAGATTACAACAAGGTCAATGTCTTGACGGAATCAGCGAAATTATTAACCTAAAGGAAATTCTCTAGCTTCAAAAGGAATCAGAATCCACAAAAAATGAAACCAAAATGAAACAACACTTGCATACTCAGAATTAAATAGGAACTACAATCCAAACACAAGATGAGCATAATAAGAAGAAATGGAGGAGGATTGCAACTACACGTCGCTTAAGAACTTGTTTGATTCTCATTATTCTTCCAAATTATAATTTTACCTACTACTAATTTGACTATTTGATTTGACAGCTATCCAATTACAAGCACATATTTCAAACCTTTTTTACATTTCCAATACACATTCTATCTCTCTCCTCATTATAATTTCCCCAAATTTTGCACAATAATAAAAATCAAACAACCACTAAATGTCATAGTCAAACATTCAACTATTGGAGGAATCAATGTTAAGAAGCACATGCAAACAGAAGATCTACCTAGGAAGGAGAGAAAAAAAAAAAGAAAAGAAAAGAAAAAATGAGAGAGGAAGTAATAGAGTCAGAGATCAATCTTCCAAAATTTCAATGCATCATATGACTTGAATACAGGGTCGGCCTTGAGATTTTGGCTGGCTTATGTGACAATATTATATGCTGTCCCTTTCTTTTATCTTATACACGCCTGAAGATGTTGAGGAGAGAGAAAACGTGTTGCCGGCTAACAATGACAAAACAATGATCAAGTGTGGGATCCCAGCCAAGAATAGTATGAATTCTTAAGATCTTTTTAATAATGCTATGAGAAGGTGCATTAGTGAAGTAGCCAAAAATTCCCGTTAGATAGAAAGGCCACTGCCAAAAATCACTCCGACGGCAACCGCCAAAGACTTCAGTCTTTTCGCATATATTAAATCCCATGACCATGCATTAATTGCGCACTCACAAGATATTCTCTTTTTAGAGCTTGTTTGAAGCTCATTATTTCTCCCCATTATAAATTTACCTACCACTGATTTGAGTGCTGATTTGACAACTACTCAACTATCACCACACATTTTAAACTTCAATTAAATCTCTACCACTCATTTCAACTCATTATAATTTCCCATTATAAATTTGACCTCATAATGAGAATCAAACAAACTCTTAATCTGCTAAATTCTGGTATTAAATCCTCTTAAGAATAAGTGGTCCCATGATTACTGTGAAAAGAAGCCAAACTGCTGATGAGTCTTCATGCATACATAAGATTTTTTCACAGGAAAAGAGAAACATTTATATAATGGCAAATATAGTAAAGAATGGCAACCATCCCTTATCTGATGCAGTCACTAGTACCTTAACTGGGCTCAGATGAAAGCAAAGATCATTGTTACATATTGATGCAAGCAAGTAAATGATCTTAAAACCTCCCTAAGCGGTAAACGTGCCAATAAAGGAAGTGCTTGGAGGGAGCATTGAAATTTGTGGTGGGCATTTATGCCAGGGACAGAAGAAGACCAGCCCAGATGGTTCTCTCAGGTTTGGATCTTAGAAGTTAGAATAACTGAACCAAATGATTAGTATCTGAACGGTTTGCAATTAAAGTTCATTCTTGAATTATATGTGAACTGGACCAAAGTGGACTGTGCAGACAAGTTTCTTTCCAGTCAGATTCCTTTTAACCCATAGAAACAATGGTTTCATTTTTGCAATTCCAACTGAGAACCGGATTTGTCCAGGTTCTTACGATAGCTGGACAAAACCACCACATGGCCTCCCAGTTCACAAAGTTAGAACGCATAGACACATCTCTACACCTTTACATTTTAGAGACCAAAAGCCGACTAGAATCGCTGGCATAATTTTCTAGTGCTTATATTTCTATGAACAAACCAAGTCTTGTTTTACATCTATTTATTTATCATACACATCTCTAACCAAACATCCCAGAATCACAAAACGAAATCACGATTACCTCAGTAGAGAAGCTGCAAGTGAGTGACTGGGTCTGAAATACTGGGAACACAGGGAGAAGGAAGAATTAAAAGCGGGGAAAAATGAAACTTAAAAAGGGCTTGTCTACTAGGCCAAATTAAAATTAGAAAATCAATTAGGGTTTCCGAAGATAATCAATTAGGCCTGTCTGCTTGGCATCAATTTGAATTCGTAAAACCCATATTAAATTAGAAAATCAATTAGGGTTTCCAGCCGTCCCGTCATCGAACTCCGGCGCAAGAGGGCCCGGTCACCGTGACCAGCCGTTGTTCGGTGCCATCATAGGAGAATGACAAGCCTGACAAAAGAGCCAAGCTTTACCACTAGTGCTAACCACATGCGTTTAGAGACGTAGAGCACTAGTGGGCCGGTAGTTTAGGGCTGCTGGTTTCGGACACCGTGAAGACTCATTTGTCAAACTTGTAATTCTCCGACGATTTAACATCGAAATAAAACTTTCGGGACGAAGAGGAATAGAATGAATGAAAATGAATGTACAAAAAGTAACTTTAAGTAACTTCTACATTTTTTATTTCTATTTCTATTGGAGAAGAGGTTTTTAAGTAGATATCTACTCGACTTTTCATAAATCTCCCCTCATTTATTTATAGCATATCTGCCAACTTTTGTCTCATGTGTGTTGAGACAAACAAACCTAAATTATTTCCATTTAAGTCAATTTTCTAAATCAGATAGATTTTGCCTCCCGCAACAATGAAAATAGAAGGTTCTATACTAATTTTATAAAACTTCTTGCTTTTTTTATCACTAGTACTGCACTTGTACATTACATTAAAGAGTAACATAAACTGATTTGATTAACGATGCCATTACTACATGAAAAGGGGAAAAAAAGTCTGAGCATACAACTTGCTCTAATTAATAATACAACTCTCACGAACATTCAAAATATAAATGAATAAAAATTCTCATAGACTTTGGAAAACCTCTTTGAAATACTACAATGGTTGGATAGCTTGCCAGTTTTTCATCCTTATCACACACTAACATCTTCAACCTATATTGCCTTGTAACTTTCATCATTACAACATCTAATTACATGTGGTTGAAGATGTAAACTTTCAATTTCACATGAGAGAGTGGCTGATTTGACTTTTGTTGATCGTCATTACATGTACACCGTCCATTCAAAGGAAATTGTCTTATTTTAAATCTAATAAAAGGCAATTTTGTAAGGTCAACGGTATCTTTAAAATAAAAAAATTTTCAATTGTATTTTTCCCTATAATATCCTAACTCCTAAAACATACCAGGTCATAATTTCTCTCTCTTCGTTTAAATGATATTCTTTATTATCTTTCTTTAAGAAGTCATATCTAAAGAAGCCATATGTAATATAAGTAACCTCCATCACCTTGCTTGCCCTTAATTAATTTAAAAAAAAAATCATTGACATAAGTTTAAGCAAATAAATGGCACATCAGTTAATAACACGCAACTTTGAAATTAATATAAAATTTCAATTTCGATTTCAGTAGATTAAGGAAACACAATAAAGAATCATTGTATATATTAACCAAAAATAGATAATTACAAATTTATAATCTTACTTCACTAATATAAAATCCGAACCACTTTTAAAGTTCAGACCAATCTAAATAAAAAATATTCTGGCATGATTTTGCGACAACAAAATTATTAGGATCTTCAAGTTCTCGTCAAATTTGAAAATTTGGTATGCTCATTTTCAAAGAACCCTCGTAACCTCCCAAATCTTTTCTTTTCTTTCTTTTCTCTCATTTTTTTTTTAAGTGGGCAGGGGTTAGAGTTTCTAATCCTCCCCATTATCTAGATTGATCAACTACAACTGTGTTAGCAATTTGTGGAATAAGTGTTCATGATGCTAAATAATTCAGTGATCTAACAAAACCATACACCAATAACAACAATATATTTCTATTAAATTATTATTATTATTATTATTATTATAGTAGATAATGCGACATCTCCAATGATAAATTCGAAATGGGTGTTATTATTACGCATCACCTTCTAGGGGCAAAATTAAAAAAAAAAAATGCACGGTCTCTTTAACCACTTCTCCGGTTATATTTGTATGTACTTTATGTATTCTACTCGATTTCAAAAAGTTGTAAGTTCAAATTTCATTCAATACCTAATATTCTATATTCATTTGAAAAAGTACAAACTAAAATTACAGAATAAATCATTTTACAGTCAAAGTTTTGGTGTATTTTACGGTCAATGTTTCGGTTTATGGCGAAACAAATTTTATTTTGATACCAAGTGCAAACTTTCAGTAAACGTTACCAAGAAAGGGTTAAAATGTGCAAACTTTCAATAAATGCTACCGACAAAGGGTTGAAAAAGTTACTTACTTGAGCAAAGTGTACATGTCTCGTGCTCCATGTGGTTCAAGACATTGGTTCGGTTCATGACATTTGATAGTAGCCTCATTGTGAAATGTCAAAACGGGATAAGATATAATAAGATATAAAATTTGAATTTTAAAACCAATCTTACTCGATACAAATATAAATAAAGACTAGATCTTCACATAAGAGATGTTGTATAAGAGATTTCTACCCTCAACTAAAAAAAAAATAAATAAAGGTCCAATGGAGGACATTAAGAAGTCCATGCCATAAGCCATCAACCCATCTTTTTATATTATCGGATATATCAGAAAACCAATAGAAAAGCATATAACATCACTAAAGCTAACATATGCCAACATTAAAGCTTAAATCTCAAATTCCTCTCTAGAATTCCTGAAATTGAACTTGCAATTTAGTTCTTTCTGCTAGCCCTCTTCTCGAACATAAATCTTTGATGCCACTCGACTTGTCAAGTAAAATCTTTGCTTAGTCATCCAAGGATGTCTTCATATAAAGCATTTGGATGGTTTATTTTTGATCTGCAAAAAAAGAGCAACGACCTAGAAAACATTAGAACAAGTATGTGGGAAGCAACTCTTAAAGATTTGAGACAGAGTGATAAGATGCCCCTCCTTAAGAGAAATGGTTATATGAAGTACTTGTTGACATTACATAAAGTTATTCCTTTCTTTTAAGTCATGAGGAGAAAATTAAAAATCTATCAATACAAAATCTGCAGTAACAGTTCGTTGAATTAATTGAATTACATATCTATCAATGATGCTTCATTATGTGAAAATTCTAAACAAATAAAAACATCTGGTGTTTTGGTTTCGGCCGACCTATATTTACATATTAGAATCAACACGGAATATGTTCATCAATCTCTTAACGAAACTTCCAGACCAAAATTTAATACCAAATTGAGGTTTAATTTTAATCTTTGTTTTTCAATTGATTATCTCAACCATTCAATAAACATGAAAGGGGAGGCCAAAGAAAACTTGATGAACTGCATTATATTCACCAATGGCTATATCAAATAAAAAAGAATGCAAATCTAGTAAAAATCTCGTACTACACTGTGCGTTTGATCAGCAAGCAGATAGACTCAATATTGCTCTTCAAATATTCTCAGTTGACGGCGTCAAGCAATCACCTTGAAATTATAAAATGAATCTGTCATAATTGAATAATAGAGATCATTCAAAAGAAGTAATTATGGGAACTTTGAAACAAAAGAAGAATTTCAAATTATGTGATAATATGAATCTTCATCCATATAGTAACAACATGTGCCATGCATATATAAAATTAACGATGTCTGACGAACAACGAACTTAGAAGCCATAAAAAAAAACTTTTAAGGTCGGTTTTCCATGTAAAAATATCAGTCCCGCTTTATAATCAACAAAAAGCAAATAACTTTTAAGCAAGAACTCCCAAGAAATTTTCAAAAAGAATACTATGATCAAGCTGATGCTAACGTAATAATACATTTGGCTATATAGAATAACAGAATATATATAGATGTAAGATACAAAGTTCAATGTCACAAATAACAAATGAAATCCAAAAAAGAAAAGAAATAAAAGAATAAAACCAACTCTTAACAAAAGAAGAAAAAGACACCATTTATATTTTGCACGGACCTAAACACATTATTTTCCAAAAATGTAAGACATGTTAGTTAAGATCATTAACCATTGTTATTATTATTGGAGAATTGCAAGTCAAGTTAAATTAGAATGGAAAATCAAAAAGATTATTAGTTAATTTACCATTCAAGTTAAACGAAAGATACTCATCAAAAGTTACCTGCTTACGTGGAAACCTGTGAGACTCAGTCATGTTCTTCCATTCCTAAGTCGTGATCTTTGCAAATTGCAACCTTTGTAGATATTTATGGAATGAGCAAGAAAATTGGATGCTTTAGTTTCAGAGAATGTTTTACTTGCCTGTGCAAAAGAATCAAATATATAAGCAAATCAAAATACACTTGGTTTCACTAATAACTAAAATAGTAGAATGTCTTCTTGTTTTTTAAATACCAAACTGGTTTGCAAATTTTGATCACGCTACCAAATGAAATAAACTTAATGAATTTTTATGAGTAGAAAATATATCAGCGCCACAAAAGCAAAAGCCCAAAAAAAGTAATAATAAATTTTGAGATTGCACAATGAATCGATTTTCAGATCATAAATAAAAATAGAAATCAATAGGCGACTGCAGAATTTGTTAATGATAATATGCAAAATTGTGTAAATGGCAAACCTTCAAATTGCAAAACAAAGTAAGCACCAAATCTGGATTACTCCTCGAAATGGGTAAGATTAGCACTGGCCGGAATTTTGATTTTGATCGCTGCAATGAAGTATCTAAGCAATAAAAATCAAATAAGAATAACGAAAAAACAAATTTCAGCTGGGTAATATTGCATTCAGTTGACCTCCCCATTGTATATATCAACATAAACCTACTAAATAACCACAGAAAAAAAAACCACAGAAAAGAACCCATTAATTGTGATGTGAAAATCACACTGAATTTCAACATATCAGACCCCAAAAGTCACAATTAGTACTTAACTGATAAAAAACTTCAAAATTATTTCAATATTACTTGAAAAATTTCGATCCCCCAGAACTATACGTCCCTTTGCTAGAAAACAAAACAAAAGAACCATACGTCCCTTTGCAAGACTAGATAAAAATCTTCCTGCTCAGAACAAAAATTATACCCCCATTAACCGTCAACCATAACTCAAAGATATATTTAATGAATTGAATACATAGAGAAAGAGGTCAGAGAACAACCCACGGCTATCGACATTACAGAAATCAGATCCTTTAGAACCCATTGTGATGGGTAGTAGTATGTATATCTTTTGCAATTAAAGAGCTAGATTTGAGGTTTTTGTGGATTGTAAATAAGGGAAAATAGTAGTAACCATTTGTATCCCAATAAATGTGTATCAGAATTCAAAAGATCTTTTTTCTTTTCTTTGGAAAAGATCTCCAGTGAAATTCCAAAGAATGCTTCAAAAAAGTTCGGTAATCTTTACCACCGAATTCAATTGTTGGGCGTCACCGTCAAAGAGAAGAAGAATCACAACAAACATAAAAGAAAAAACCAAAACTGAAAGAAAAATCTAAGATCAAGGCAACCAAAAAAAAGCAAATCAATTTTTCAAGAAGAAGAGAAAGAAGTAACGCGTATCGGGCAAGCCATCCAGGCTGTTGCACTGCATCGGGAAATAAAAAGCTTAGCAGGCATTTTTTCATTAATACTGAATAATACTGGGCCCACTCTATTACCTTCTTTAACCCAAAAAAACACACAACTTTTCAAAAATAACAAAAATCTAACCACATTTTTCAAAAATAGATTGATATATTTAGGCGGGAAAATGGCAAGATGCCCAACGACCACTCTCCTATTTTTATAAAATAATAGATATGAGCTACGAAATTGATTGCATAGTCGAGAAAAATTTAAATTAGATATGCAGTATGACTATGTACTTCTGTAGTCACCATCGCTGGTTTTGTGATTCAATTATCACACATACTCAAATAGGATTTAGTAGTTAAAGCCATGCTTTTGATGGTAGTATACAACCACTCACACCTTCACCACCCCCGTGAAATTGCTGAAAATGTGCTGCACAATTTGGGCAATATATAAAATAAAAATAAGAAATGCAGTGGAAGTCTAAATTAATTAATCTCTAAATAAACACACTAATTTTTTATATTAATATAAAAACACTGTTAGTATAACTTGTTTGAGAAGTAACTAAAACTTTGTGTATGCTGAATATTCAAAACACTTCTCTAAATTGTTAAATAAAAAAATTAAATAAAATAAAAATTTGTCACGAACGAGAAAATTTTGGTCTGCGCACTTGCACACATTTGTTTCCCTTGAAAATTTACTTATGACACACATTTGTTTGAACACTACTTACACTGCCATATATCAATTTAAATAGATCATTGATATTCTTCAAAAAAAAAAAAAAGATTCAGATAAATAAGGATATTTTAAGAAGAATATATAATATGCTAATAATTTTATTGTGTGTAAGAAGAGTCTATTATTATGGGTGAATAGATTGATTTGCCTTGAGATTCTTGTACAATGGAAAAGAAATACCATATGGAAAGCACCGAAGAGAGAAAAATGTCACAACCGCAAGGCGGCGCCCGGCTGAGCTCACGATAATGTGTGTCTTGGTGGTGGTGATGCTCTTGTTGGAAACAATAACCTTTGTTTTCCATTTTTTTTTTTTTTTTGTGTTGTATGGGATGACAAAATAAAGATCAATGAGGTTTAAAGGTGAGGTAATGTGTCAACTTTTACCTGCGAGACGGTCACCAAGATGACAACACGGGAAAACAAATGTCACCCCTTCACAGTTGAGAAGACGAAAAAATTGTTACAATGATGGATAATATGTTTCACTAAGAAATGATCTAATGAGCAATGATACTCATGTTATAACGAGCAACTGTATATATAACACTTTTTTAAAGAGAAATAAGGATTTATTCATTAGTAGCATCCATTAGAAGTACATCATCTGTGAAACTAGGAGGATTCTCAATTGACTCATCCTCCATGATTAGTTTGGTTGGCAAAACTCCGAATACAAAAGTATATTATACTACTCAATTAGAATATATAATAATTAAGGTCATTTATTACACACCACATATTTAGTTCAATGTATGTAGTTTGCTAATTATAATATGAGCATAATCGATCAGTCATTAGATTATTTCTAATGTCTTACTATAAGAATCAGGGATGATAACTATTGTACATGCAAGAATTTTTTTTTTTTTTTTTACTTTTATCCATTGAAGATCAAGCTAGTCCTACCATTAATTTAAAAATAAAAAATAAAAACAAAAACGATTATCATTAATATCTAACAAATGTGTATGTGGAGATTGAAAAGTGATATTTGTACAGACAAAGTGTACAATATTTGTGCTACTCTTTTAACTTTATGCAGACCAAAAAAATTTTAATTTCTAGAAAGATGAGACAAATGACAAATAGAGGGGGTGGGTACAAATTTTGTATATCTTGTGTATACAAATACCATTTATCGAGGAGATTTACCAAAACAGCCAAGATTATAATATATTGTGCTAGAGTAGCCAAGATTCTAATATCTAATTGTGTTTTAAAAAGCACATATGCTCAAAGCTTATGCTCATACAATGCGATGACCGGCGGTGGCAGCGCTTTTATTATCCATTAATACATTCAGACAAGCCTAACCTTAAAGCTCAGCTTCAATGTTTTTTCATGCCTGATGCTTTCATATCTAGCAAGCTAGTGACGAGCTTTGATGCCACCCGTTGTAATAAATTTCATTGCATTGCGCAATTTTATTACCATACATTGATCCATGTTCATCCTTTCTGGCATCGGTATACCAGCTAACAAATAAGCAGTGAAAGTAACGTTAGATGTTATATCCCCTTTCCCCACAATCGCCCATCAACAAATTGCATCAGACTTTAACTTCTGGGATAGAAGGCATTCGCTGGATTTTCACTTCTTTGATCTCCAATTCTTTTCTAGAATCTAAAGATGTGTTTGGTTTAAAACAGACGGCCACTTTCAACTTTCTCAGCCATGAAAATTAAATAAGCCGGAAAAGCAAAGGCAGATTTAGCGAAGGTCAAAAGGGCAAGACTAAGAAGTACATAACCTCAAGCTGTCGTAAGGCTCGTGCCTTAACAAGTCTTGGATATATAGGAGGGTTTCCTGCAGATATATACAGAGTATAGATATTAGTCATCAAGAACTTTCCGTGTTTAGATGAGTTGACGATGTGAGACAGAAGAAGATTTAGTTCAGAATAATTATATAACATAGATCAAGTATGGTATAACGCTGAAAGAATGACAACCAAACTGCCTACATATTCTGAATGGTTTAGAAGGCTTCTTATACAAGTTGTCAAAGCAACTTCATATTATTAACATTGTGAAGCAATTTTCCAAAGATGCCAATATTACCTTGCACATTAAACGCTATCCTACCTTGCAATTTGCATTGATTGTTTGCTTGCATGAAGTCCTTCTTCACATTTTCTAACTTCCAACAATTGCTTATATATGCGAAATTGATCACTGTAACCTACATGTAGTTGGGGACAAATTTACAAACATGGTGGACTAGTAAACCAAGTTCACTTCAGCTGAGGTACCCATAACGGTCATTTCTTTCCTGCCTGTCCAAGCATTCAAATGAACTAAAAGCCTCCAGAATTAAGGCTGTAGACATTAAACTTAACCTCGGGGCCATAAGTTGCATGCACAAATGATGCACACCAGTACACAACACAGTTAAGGGAAGCAATTTTGTAATTTACATGCCAGATACTATCATGGACAACGTTGCTTGTGCTTCTATTGGGCAAACAAACCAAATCTTGTTTTGCATCGGTTTAGAACAGAGTAGAACGTCTAGCAACATTAGACAAATGGATAAATCTTTATGTACTACCATTCTTACAACTTGTTTTACAATTTGTAAACATGGCATTAACCTGTGAAATCTTACATTTCGATGTTTTTACAGGAACTAACAAATTTCTTCCATATGTGTGATGTTTTTACAGGAACTAACGAATTTTTGCTAAGTTGTAAAAATGGTTGTAGAGAGATTAGTAAGCGTAGCATGGTTCCAAACAAATTCAGAAGCAGCTAAGCAAAGAAGCTGCACATAATTAGTGAATTAGTGAAACAAGGGGAAATGCAGAGAGAAGTAAGCACAAATATCACACATAGAATTATAACTTCAAAGAGAAAATAGATCAAAACAAATAAAACTTTAACAGATTCTACAGGCAAATAAAGGAAAATCTCTATATCCAAGCAATACGAAATCCTAACCTGTCAAAGCAAATTCGGATATGATACCTTAATTTGGAATCCTCAAATTAAGAAATGAATTAAGTTTCCATAGTACAGAGATACCAAATCGGAAATCCGGCGGTGAGTAACCGATCAGCCGTCGCAGGAGATATAGTCGCCTTGCCTACGAGGTGAAATGATGATAAGGAAAAATAACTAGCATTTGCAAGTTCCTGGACAATAACTCCATATTACTAGCCGATAACTCGTCGTCGGATTCAGTCGCAAGGGGATCCGCTGGCCGGCCGTTGTTCGATGCCATCAAAGGAGAATGACAAGCCTGACAAAAGAGTGGCCCTTTAGCACTAGTGCTAATTTCGCGCGTTACAACGTGTATGGCACTAGTGAGTGGGCCACTAGTGTTGAATCTGATTAACATTTCTTCTTTGTCAAGCCTGTAATTCTCCGTCGATTTAACATCGAAGTAGCGTATCTTTCTGCAGACTAACCCCCCCCCCTCTCCCCACAAAGAGTGGACGGGGTTTTAGAGCATTTACGACTAACTTTAAAAGTAACTTTTACTTTTTCAGTATAAAGAATGTTTCAACTTAAATACTGCATCATACAAATATAACTACATCATACAAATATGACCTTTTAAAGTGTAGGCATCCTGCCTGAAGACCCGAGCTCAACTCGACAAATTGACCAGGTCGGTCGGCTCCGGCAGGGTTGAGATGCCCCCTCCCGACCAAATAAATAAATAAATTAAATCTAAAAACAAACCGAAAGATGCAATAAATCTAGACCTAGAGGGTTGCTACCTCGATCCCAAGCTGCCCTGTTTTCAAAACAAAAAATCATTTTTTTAATTACGCTTTGAAATTTTTTTTAAAAAAATCAGTATTTCTGTTAAGACTGTCAAGTTTCACCTATCCCCTTCAACCATCTTTTACACTACTATATACATATATGTAGATACATACTTCTAAGGGAAAATTGCGAATTGAAATATGTCTTCGTCTAAATATCTCCGTCTAAACTGCATTAGATTTCTTGCAAATCACTTGACCGAAAAGGAAATTATGAATATATAAATGTAAGCAAACAAACCGCAAAATACTAGTATACCATATACCATGTACACATTATGTATCTAGATGCAATCGTTCATTCACATCGTAACGAAGCACACACATTGGACGAGTTTTGATTTGGAGGTATTAGGTGCCTCTTTTATGTGGTCTCATTAGGTATATATCACATTCTCTTTTACTAATTTACATGACCCAATGTGGATCCATAAAATTTGTAGAGATGAGTTTGACACATACACAGGTGTCTCCTACCATAATGAACAGACCCTGTGTCTTCACGTCAAAATTGCAAACAAGGCACCTAAACACTAAAAAAAAAGGCAATAAAAATTGCTTTTTGGAAAAAAAAAATACTTAAGGAACTTATTTATGAAATTTTATAAAATTATATATGTCAGCGTAACTGTTGTTAGATTTTGACAAAAATAAATTTTTCAGTTGTATCGAGGGTCTCTAACTCTTTATGTGCCTAATAAATGGTAGACATTTACCAACGTAGGTTTAAAAGTTGGCCAATTAAGTTTTTTTTTAAGTACAATAACGATTTGTATCTTAATAATACAAATACGAATAGATATAAGTTATATTGAAATACAACGTAAAGAAATCTATATATAATAATTAAATGAGAGGTGTTACGGTACAATTTGACCGCAATTTTCCTGCCCCAAAATACTTCAAGTGGGGGTTTTTTGGTCATTTTGATTGTTTTGCGGTGAGCAGTGTGGTAACTTTGATGTTTATCCATTCTATTTTTTGGTTTTTAATGTTTTGTCCTTATCTGAATATTCTCTTTGCCCCCCTCTCTCTCTCTCTCACACACACAGAGTCCTCAGCCGTCATATTATTAATGAAATTGATAATGAAGAGTCCTCATTCGGTTTTATTCTTTCAATTCGTTTTTACTTATATATATATTAATAGTTATCAATTTCATTATATATTGTCAAGCGGTGAGTTATTCATATTTATTATTTGTGATTAATTAATCTTCTTTTATTATGATGTATATAATTTTATAACTTCTATCATCTGTGACGATCTAATATATTTGTAAAAAATTTAAAAAAATATATGCTACCAAACAATACCATTGAGCTAATAATCATTTTATACTATACAGTCCATCTTCTGTTGTGTATCATAAGGTAAATAAATTTATTTGTTTTTAGTGATGCCACTTAATATTAAAAATAATCTAACACTATATGCCTATATGGTATATAGTACTACTAATGGCTATGTAGAATGTATTGGGACATTCCACATGGTTGTGATTTTCCATGCGTTATATTCTGATGTACGCTACATGGTTATATATCACTATATGATATTATACTATATGATGCTAGATCAGGTTAATTGCTTTTAATTTACTGTACGTTATAATTATTGTAAGATGATGTCATCATAAATGAAAATTTATTTTTACTTATTATTTATCATAATATATTAAAACTAAATATTGATATATTTATATAGATAACTTGATAAGATGTCTAATAGTGCAACGCACGGGTGAAAATCTAGTCTTAAAAAAAGTAATTATTTTTTTATACTGAAGGGATTGTAAGGGAGGAGAATCGAACCATTAACTAAAGATTAAGAGCCTAACTAGGATGTCATCAGACCACAATGGCCTTGAAAATAGAAGGGGTAATTGTTTGCTCAACTGTTGAAATTTTGATAAAAAAAATATTATTAATAATAATATCACTTAACATTTCTTTAAACAGTTTTTCTGCCCCCAACCCCCACGCTCTCCTTTCTCCAACACCTAACATTTCTTTAGAGCTTATTTGATTCTCATTGTTTCGGCAAATTATAATGAAGATAGAGGAATAATGTGTATTAGAAATATAAAAATACTTGAATTATGTTATTATAATTAAGCAGTTGTCAAATCAAATGTCAAATTAATGGTAAGTAAAATTATAAATGAGGAGAATAATGTAGATCAAACAAGCTCTTAACACAGTTTTTCTTCCCCCTGCGCCCTGCCCACTCTCGGAGGCCCCAGTTTCCCCAACAACCTTTTAAGTCAATTGCTAGAATTTTTATATATGGGTTAATTACACCTACCGTTTCCAATTTTTTACTTAATTATTAATTATATCCCTAAGTTTCAATTTTCCGTTTGTCCGTACCCACTCTTTAATGAAATGGCAGCTTTGGGGGGGAATCACCCCACCTAAAGAGGCTGCCGGAAATGGCTACCATTTCCAGTAGCCTCTTGGTTAGGAAAGTCCCCCATCCACATTTTTCTTTTTTTTTTTTTAAATTTTTTAATTAAAATATATTAAAATATTTATTTTTTATTTTTTCCAGAAACACCCCTGTCATTAACGGATGAAATGGATGTTTTCCGTCTTCAGGGACTAAAAATGAGATTTTACTAACTATTGGGGACGCACAAATGGAAAATTGAAATTTGGAGACATAATCGATAATTAAGTGAAAGGTTGGGGACATTAGGTGTAATTAACTCTTTACACACACACACGTATATATATATATATATATATATATATTACAAAGGGAGTCCTAGAGGTGAGAAATTGAATCCTTGACCAAGAGTTTAAGAACTTAATTAGAATGTCATTAGACTACATAAGTTTTGACTAGTCAATTGCTAGTTGAAATTATCAACAAGTTTTGTCACAAGCAGTCAAGCACTCAACTTACTGGCCGTCAAAGAACGAGACACTAAGATATACAAAATTACTTTTATTTATTTATTTTTTATGTAAAGAGATATAAGAGAAGGGAGGGAAATTAGAAGAGTGATAGGTGTGGTTCAAACCTACACCTTATATCTAAAACATAAATATCTAATCCCTATGTCATAGTTCCAATCACAAAAATAAATTAATTAACTTCGAGAAATCAGTATTTTATCTTTAAATGATAACTTAAAATCATTGCCGGATTGGCTGATCTATTACTTATTATTGGTGAAATACATGTAAGTGACATTCCTTTAGCAGTATTGCCAAAAGATTCATACCAGTTATATTTTTTAGGTAATTTACAGTTAGCGTCCCCAACCTTTTAACAAAGTAGAGTTTACGGCCCTAACCTTTGATTTTAGTCTTAAGAGTCCCTAACCTTTTAAAAGTGTTACATTTATAGTCCTTGTGACGGAAACCGTCAATTTCACCGCTAAAATTTGGGGTATTCTGGTAAAATATAAAAAAATATTTTAAAGTTAAAAAAAAAAAAAAGTTGGGGGTGGGAGGACATCGGCAACCTTAAAGGGAGGAGTCTCCTCCCATTTTGGATGCCAAGAGCTGTCGGAAATGGCAGCCAAAGTGCTGCCATTTCCGACAGCACAGGGGGGAGACTCCCCCTCTTTTGGTTGCCAGGAAATGGCAGCAATAGTGGTGTCATTTCCGGCAACACAAGGAGAGACTCCTCCATTTTTGCTGTCATTTTCAGTCGCTCTTGGCTGCCATTTTTGTCAGCCAAATGGAGGGAGTCTCTCTCATTTTGACAGCCAAAAGCTGTCGAAAATGGCACAAAAGTGCTGTAATCTCCTGCAGCACATGGGGGACTCTCCCCCTGTGCTGCCTTACTGTTATTTCCAGCAGTCCTGTGAAGAGTCTTTCTCCCTTTTTTAATTTTTTTAAATATTAAAATAATTATTTTTTGTATTTTACTAAAATACCTTTAAAATTAACAGAAGAATTAACGGTTTCCTTCCGATAGACCTTGATAGTAACGATTTTGAAAGGTAGATGACCCTCAAGAGGAAAATTAAAAATTGGAGACGTGATCCCAATAAAATTGAAAAATTGGAGACGTTAGCTGTAAATTACTCTATTTTTTTTCTAGTGATGGCTGGTTTTCCAACTTTTAAAAATGTCCCGAAACCGACGGAATGATTGACTTAATTAAAGAAAAAAAAAATCTTTGTCTCCCATATTAAGAACAAAAAGGCGAATAATTGAAACGGAAACCAGCCAGACTGAAAAAGCGAATGGTGTGACTCAATAAAGAAACATTATAGCATCCCTCTCGGCTCCTTCAACAACAATGTCAAGGATTTTTTTATTTTTTATTTTTTGAAAAATGGCCAAAATCTGCTCATATAACACTAATGTTAGAACGTGCCTAGGTCACATTTTTACACTTTATTATTGCCGACGGTCAAAGGAGATCTTCCCATCTACTCACACAAAAAGATACAAATATCTGATTTTGTCCATTCCATTCCTCTCCCTACTGTCGATCCAACCTCGAGTTTTATCTTATATATCAAGTTCTACTTATAGCATCAGTTCTTCAACACCAATGATTCGCTCTCTCTCTCTTTTTGTTTTTTTCCTAACCAACTAATCACCGATTGTAAAAGATATTTTTCTCCTTACTCATACAAAAAACAGTAAGGATGGCTTTTCAGAAAAAATAAAAAAAAATAGTAAGAGTGTGTTTGATTCAAGGGTGAAAAAGAAATTAGAATTGATTTTCCACAAAAAATATTTTCTCATCTCCTCTATCGGAATTCATTTTCCTTGATTTCAAGGAAATTCTTCACTTTTTATTTTAACTTAAGGTGGAAAATATTTTTGATAGAAAATAAAGATGTGTTGAATTAGACCATGAAAATTTATATGAAAAGTGGTATTTTCCATGAAAAACAATTTGCAATCAAACGCACCATAAATATTGTTGGTCCTTCCATCCTTCCATCCAAAGTTTTCCACATGGATTCCATGCTTCCACCTTCGAGTTCATCTTATGGTTAGATTCCACTGCCGAAAAAGAATGTGCTAGTAATTAGGCCCGGATATGAGCCTAAGCACAAGAAGCTGATGACTCGATTGTTAAAATATTGTTGCCTCATTGGCATTTTAAAGAAATGCATTTTCCTACCAATAGTGGAAGATAGTAACTCAATATTGCTCTACAGCTAAAAGTATATTTTATCATTCAAAGAGTGGACTATCACGATTCACAATCTCGATTAGTTATTTTAAGCAACCAATGTTTGTTCCTTAATAGTTTCTCAGAAATTCATCATTCTCGACAGCAGAATATCAGACAACTTTGGGATTTCCATTGATTAAATGTGTTTATTACACGGTAACGATTATTAATACAAAGCAATCCTAGTCAATCATTTGCCAAGAGAACTCGATTTGACTTGCTCCTCACAATCTATTCTTTTCTATGGTGCAAAACCTCCCTCCAGAGAAGCACGAATATGTGTTTGTTTCGTGACTTCTAATGTTAAAGAAAGCTAACAAACTCAGATTTGGATCTCAATAGGCCATCTGTACATTTCCTCTTGTGGTACTGGGATTGTCATAGTCACCAGTCCGGTCGCACTTTCATAGTTAAACTCAGTGTCGGTCTTTCCCACTATGCATTTGATCGGGCGCTGAGAGCAATAGATGCCAAAGCGTCCACATCCCCTCACCCTGAGTGCAATGGTAGCTGCTGTCGATGTGTTCTCGCTCAAAGGCAACTCGGAGTTATCCCCACGATCAAGGTGTTCTGGTTTTTCCTGAGCTGTTAGATGGGCTTCGAACTGCTCCACCGCACCACTAGAGTTCAGCATATCGAGTAAGCCAATTGGTGCAAAGGAAATATTTGCTGTAATGTCCTGCATATGTGCAAAAGCCAGTTGAAGTCCAATGCATCATGCATGTTTCTAACAACTTAAACTTTTAGATGAACTAGTTTAACATGATAACAGGGCATGGAAAAGTCTACTTTTATGTCCTCATATATTATGAAATTTTGACCCAGTAAGAGAAGATCAACTTAGACAGCTCACCTTCACGGGACAGAAGTGGAAGAGTTCATATTCAAGAACTTGAAGTGTAACAGGCAGTGAAGCGCCTTTTGGCAATCGAACAATCTCCCCAGATTTAGGGGAATAAACTACTGTATCTCCATTCCAATCTTGCCCCGCAATCTGAGCTAGTGCATCCACATCAGTGGCTTGAACAGAACCAGTCAGGGTGCCCGGAGAGGCATCATGAATCCGTGTTTTCTTTGTTACTTTACACCAACCAGCACCTTGGCAGTTAAAAATGCCAACTACTCCACAATATTTGTTTACATTCCAGATCTTAAGTAAGCTGAACAATTGAGCATCATGAGTTTCCATTTTCCAAAAAGACGTTCTATGTTTAAGACACAAATGAGAAATAACATTGTAAACCTTGTTCCATCTCTAGCTGGATCGACAAAAAGACAGTCAATTGTGGGTCGTCCAGGTAGTTGTGCACGGAGAACTGACCCATCAGGCAGCACCACTTGTTTCAGAAGCTCAAAATTGTGGTTGCCAGGCTTGTCACTAAATACAAGAGGAGGAATCAAAAATGTTTTTGACTGATGGGATATAAAGTGAACAAATGAGAATTTGAGTATGATGATATGTACCTGACATAAATTGGACATCCTCCCACAGCTCGAGCTGCAGCGTGATACTCAGCAGCTGGGTGTAGGCTCTGTTTCACAAGATCAATATATGACATGTATCATAATCGCCTTTTCTTCACACATGATTAAAGTTATGAATGAACACCTATTTCCAAGAGCTATTGTAAACACAAAAGCAATTAGAAAACAAGAAAACCGTCACAAAAATATATTGTTTAATCCTCAGTGCAAGAATTACATCCACCTGTTGCTGGACATGTTCCCCACAATGGACAATGGTCGTATAAAATAATATACACTTATTGGTTTATGTCTAACGGAAAACAATCCCTAATAAATCCTCTTTATATTAGGTGTATTATTATGTGACATGATGCATACATGAATGTCAATATAGTGATTTATAACTATAATCAGAGCAACCTTTAGTCAAGAAGATATATGCATGCGTGACATAATTTGAGAACAATTTTTTTACTTCAATAAACTGTATTTATGTTGCAAGTACTCACGTGAAACATATCCCAATCGGGTTGCATGAACTCTCCCAAGAATAACGTGTTATAGGCAACAGACGAGATATGGATGGTGTGAGAAGCAGGATCACGAGGATAATAATCATCAGAAGCTCGAATTACAGCAGTCTGCTTGGCGCTGTATATTCCATCAGTATTATGACACATGCAAGCAATGCATCCATTGTCAGGAAAGTTTCGTGCTATTGAGGCTTCAAGTGCCTGATGGTAGCTTCGAGTCAGAGAAACTCGACCACCATGGCCAGCCCCAAGAGTCTCAATGATATTCTGCACATCAACTTTCACTCCATCTACCCCACAAGAAGCCAGATAGGCATGAAGCTCATTGTAGAAATTGAAAACCTTCTTAGGATGCACCAAACCCAAACCGTGAACTGCTAGACTGTCCATAACAATATCGGGTTGGTTGCCCAGTACACCTGGAGACTGCACGGGGTATGCCAAAGCAGTATCATAATGTTCCATACCAGAACCGGCCGGCTGCACTCCACCCCAGTAACCTGCGAGTGCATGCCATACATATACATACCTGTAGAATAAAGGGAAAAACAAGCAAGAGGACTTATCAATAACTGGAACAGTACACCATATACCTTCCTCAGTGACCATTACATATATGGAGAAATATGAACTACACAACTTTAATTAGAAGCTCAAAAGAAGAAAAGAAAGGGTAATCTGACTCTACATATTTCTAGTCACATATTTCTATTCCAAAACAATACAAACACCCCTCAGGGCAAGGTCATGATGCATGTTACAAAAGAAAACGCAAAGACAACACCAAACAAACGAGCAAAATGACCTAGTTGGGTTACTTACTTAATGTTATGGTGTTGCTTGGCTTCTTCAACTACGTGTTTGAGGCCTGATTCATTTTCTTCATTTTTTTTCTTTTGGAATTTTTCATTCTCCTTTATTCCTTTTAGCCTGTTTGCAAACCTGAAAGAAGCGCAGAATCACCAATAAGGTCAATAGCCAAAGAGTTAATAGCGTTAGCAAAATGTCAAACATTATAATAATCAGGACGCACAAAAGAATACATTTGGAAATGCAGGCACAGTAAAGCAAGTCTCCTAAACCAGCAAATTTAATCAAGATATATTAATAGGTGTCTTACTGAGCGCCTTCTTGCACAACACAATTAGAGTCTTCCTTGACCTCACTACCAATTTGTTGCCAGCCATCATCTATTATTAGGAATCGCGGAGGTGTACCTCCCTCAGACAAGCTGTATGATAAAATAAAAGTAAGCAATTTGATCTTAAATACCATTAATTTCATCTTGTTTAGCGTTTGAGGACCTAAGAACTAAAAATCATTGGCTTTTACCTCTTAAGGCCTTCTTCAACACCTTCAGCAGTGACATCAGTATAGAAAGCATCCCAAGTACACCATCCAAACCAGTCAAGGAATGAGGGCAACTACAAGATAAATACAAAAATATATAATACTTATAGCTTAGCAACTGAAGGAAGCATAGATAGTCATCTTGGTCAAAATTCATCTTATCAAATCTGGGAAGTAACTTAAGAAGAGACTTATACCTTCTTCTTCTCTCGGTGATGAAAAGTTTGCATGTGTTGTTCAACAGCTCTGTTTCACCGGCAAGGGGAAAAAGGATTGCAGTGAATTAATAAAAATTGATTACGAAACACAAGAACTAGTAAAAGATATATTGCTCCTTTCCAAGAATGCTATCAGCGAATCTCAATACGCTGAGTTCTATTTCTTTTTCATTGGATTGGACAGAGAACCGATCCAATAAAAAACAAGAACTTACTTCACAGCCTGGTTGATTACTTCAAAAGGATTGGTCCCAGCATGCATGTAAACAAGGTAAAGCCCTTGGTTGGTTTCAACAGCATTATCTCCTGCAACAAATCAGACCACAAAAAGAGTTCGTATCGGTTCTTGCCAACTCATTCCTTAATCCTTTACAATCTATCTTCCCCACAATTACATAAACTCCATCAATGATTTCATTTTGATGGCAGGGGATTGTTGACTTCTTTATGTCAGTGGTGCTGCCCTAGTATCTACTCCACACCAATCGGTAAGGCCATTAGTCTCCTCTGTATGACGACAGGATGGACTGGCCTTGCGAAAGATATCGATTAGCGTATTTGGCTAAGCAGGAAGCACGTAGTTTACATTGCTACACCACACAATTTGATGCATGATCATGCCATATACTTTCTGATGCCATGACCTACTCACCACTCTCAAGGCAGATCTCCAGCTCATTTTTTTCATTGCCTTGAAGAACAGCGCGGAACTGGCCCTCAAGGAGAGGCAAGAACACAGTATAGATGGTTGGGGCATCTTCACGCTCGCTTTCAGTTGTTTCTTTGCTCTCCACAAGCATGAATTGGGTTTCCAGGGGAATATCCTGCCCACAGGTTCCCATCCTTTGAGTCATCCACCAAAGCTTGAAACGGAACAAACACAGGAAGCGGACCCCCCTGCAATGACAGTAGATTAAGCAACAATGCTAAAATTTAACACAAACATGGGACTGTCACTTCTGCAGACTTACTTGCATAGGATGATGTACATATGTGAAAAGCTATTTCCTCAAGTTCAGGTACTAATCAATGATATCTATGGAAAAGATATCTTGAGGTTAATATTCTTAAATATATGTGGGGCCTCTAGAATCAGTACAAGTGATAAAACTGTTTTTGGTTTCCTGTACAACACTCGGATAAGCATTATATATTGTAGCAACTTGGTAGCAAACATTTCAATTCTTCTTCACAACATCCTACTGTTAGCATTTTGAAGTGTGTCAACAAAACACTTAAAAAAGGTATTTCATTGAGTTGAGCAACTGAACAAGAAAATGGGAAGGTAAAATCTTATCCCAATAAAAACTAAAATTAATTAGAAAACAATATAGTGCTTACTCTAAGCCACCAACGGGGAAGACATGCAGGCTTTTGCTTTGTGAAGCAGTAGCACCAATGAACGCACCAGTAGCACTCCCCACACCTGAGGCATGGGTCAGCACAATGTTGTCTGGCACCCCAGTGAGTATTGTTTTCCCGTGGACTACAAGTTTTCCGTCACTGATAGAGATACTTGGTGTAACAGTCATCTTTCCAAGCTCAAATATGGCCTAACAGTTAACTGCATATTTAGCAAAATAATAAGCATAATTTATAAGAAGGGGAGTCAATTTTGTAAGTGGATGGGAAATTACATGCTAAATTCAATAACATAACAAAGAAAAGGAGCACACAAAGCACTTGCACAATGGCACAATGCAACCAAATTAGATGCTGGTGGCCAACGAAATCAAAAGGCCCAATCATCATCATAGTAAAGGACAAAACACATGAGATGTTTTTATGGTATTACTGATATGATTAATCAACTAAGTCATCCTCAAATACCATCTTTTCTGACTATAGATTCAGCGAATCCAATCAGCCGAACTGATGTTATGATTTTTTGTATTAAATTTTGAAACTCATGTATATGAGAAAATGCATGGATATGCGATCATTAAATAGTTCCCTTGGAGAAAATGCTTTAGGTAGGACATGACTATTTAACAGTAGCATGAGTTCAATTCTAAAATTTAATGACAGGAGACTGCTCCATACAATGGTCTTTTAAGTGATAACACTGGCTGGGCTAGCTGATCATTTACTCATTATTATTAAACTCATAAATGGAAATCCAGAGTTCTGACCGGGCAACAGAAACAAGGATACAATTTGATGCCAGTTAAACAAAAATTTAAACATATAAGCACGTATAGAGGACCAAAAAGTAAGTCCAACTTCCCAAATGCTTCTTGAGATCAAAACATTAAAGAATTCAGGAACTAAACCAGAAAAAACTCACCTCATATAATATCTCTCGCCGCCTGACCAAATACCTCTAAAATTCAACTATCCTAAATCTCAATAGCTTAATTGGTTACTTGTATATAGAAGTAAAGATAAAGAAAGAGACAATGCAGGGTTGGACATCAGCAGAAGCAAATTCCAGAAAAAAGTGCAGTGCACGCGTTCTCAGCGCTCATAGATCATCATTCTTAACAATGGAGGGCGAATTAAAGAAGCAACCGGTTGACGTTTAAATACCCAGCTTTGGCGTTAAACGTCGAATAATTTTCTGCACAGAACTAATGAGATGGTGAAACGTGTTAAGAACATGTTCGATATGTAATATATCATTTTGTTAACTTGGATTTAACGGCAATTGATTGTCGTCAAGTTTAACTTTGGGAGTGTACATAAACCGCACTACACGTGTCATTTTCTTAGATGATTGTGTCACAAATTTTAAAAATCCATAAGATAATCCCTTCAAACATACACATCGAAGAAGATTATTAGACAATTTATATGTGAGCTTGATATGGTTCATATAAGGTGGAAGAAATTATCCTATGACTTTACCAGTAAAATATGCTGAAGCAATAATAGAAGAAAAATTGCTAAATTTAACACGTAATTTCCATCTAAATGTAAAATTGGTAAAATCATGGGCAATTATAGTCATAATCACATTGTCGGTGTACACAAAGCAAATAAATAGGAAAAATTTTAGGGAGACATTATTAGGTGATATTTTTATGTGGCATACTTATATTAGATGATGAAAAAATAGTCATGTAATTATCACACAATGAATATGTACTACATGAGAATGTCACATAATAATGTCTCATTTTCATGTCTCGTAAGATTGCTCAATAAATAGTCATAATTCAGGAATTTTCTAGATGATTATTGTCTTCAAGAATTTCCTAATTCAAACAGTAATTATGCCTTCTTTTAACTCCTGGGTTAATTGGTAATTGCCTGGTAATCATATCATATGTTCGTGATCATAAAGCTCCAGGTTTCATTTTTGTAATCTTTCACTGACGTACCCACAAATTAATTAACACGTAGACACTTCCAAGTCAGATATTAAATTTTATATATAGTTACTTGTATCACTTTGCCACGTCAGATAATAACAACCACTACGTTTTAACACGTATTTTTGTTCTTCTCCTTTCTTGTCCTTTTACTCTGAAAAATTTCTACTGCAAAATCTGGAATTATCAAAGTCCTCATCAAAACAATCATGCAACTGGGGTCCATGACAATGGAATATTGTGCTATCATGCCACGTGGCATGCCAAGTCGAACAAAAAATTACATGGCGGACTAAAAAAGAAATTTATCATCACAAGCGAAGCTAAAAAGAAACCTCAGAATATAAAAAATAATAATAATAATAATAATAATAACAATAATAATACAAAATAAAGACAGACGCCAGCATCTATCATTTGAATTTTCTTCTGGGTACTTCATGTAAATAAAAAAAAAAAAAAGAAATTCATTGCTTGAGTTTAAAGATGTTAAATACTGTTTGACTTGAGCTATTATAATGGAGAAATTAAAAAAAAATGATAGAGTGGGGCACGACTCTAAGAAGTGGAGGTTTACGTGTATGGTACACGGAATGATTTGATTTTATATTATTGCAAATAATGGTAATTAACTTTAAAGACATGATTAGATACTGATTACGTGCTTAAAAACG